>PQVD01000161.1:1436-26685 GCA_003012265.1 Setaria equina
CTTTTTTAAATTTGACTATGTTTGCATGAAAATTAAATGACTTAAGTATGTAATAATATTATATCGCAGTTGAGCTCCTATTATATAAAAAGTACAAACTTTTTACTGTTTATTTTTTACTTCTTTGATCAAATGATGCTATAAATGAAGAAAAAAGTAAACTAATTGTCAAAAATTATTTGCAAAGATTTGAAAATTCCGAAAGGAAACGATTTTAAAAAGTGAGAAAAATTTCTTAAAAAGATTAAATTTCGAAGAATAATCTTGATATAAGAGGAATGAGAAAGATTTAACATGAATAAAATTCAATCCATCTTGCTTGTTTTATTTACACGGGCAGCTTATACTTTTGGATTTTGTTTAATTCTTGAAGGTAAGGTCACAGACAATACTTATATTGAAACACAAAAACAAATAGGCTTTTTTTTTCCAATGAGAATTTCGAATAAATGATGATTTATTAGTTAGTAATCACTTAGCAGTTAATGGTCACTTTATTAATGCTTTTTCGTCTATTCATTGCATTATCATTTATTATTTTTAGGAAAAAATTAAAGGCTAATCTTTCAAATATGATGTCAGAATTTTTATGTAAACGTATACATATCGAAGATGAGTAAAGCATTAGCAGTAAGTTGCATAGAACGCTTATCTTATGGGTGGCTTTAAGTAATGTTATTCTACAGGCGCAATTACATACCAAATATTTTTTCAAGCACGCTGTAAAATTATTTTTCCTACTGGAAATATTTTTAAAATTATCATTCCGAAATGATATTAAATTAATAAAATCGATGCCAGTATAATGTGAAAGAAGGTGCAACAAAAGTCGGGATAATTTTTTAACGAAAACAATTAACAAACCATCCCATGCTGGCATTGTCATAATTTCATTTTTATCATTGAGTAGATTGCCGCTTGCTTCACAATGTTTCTAAAATGGGTAGGACAGTTTAAGATGCCTTAATTAGTAAGGAATATAACTAACTAATATTTCAAAAGGTTTTGTTGAAACTTAGTGATGATCTTACCGCATTTGCCATTGGCAAAATAATTTTACGCCAATGTGATCGAAGATTTTTCCACATAAATAAAATGATTGCGATCCAAATGAACACTGGTATTAACAACCAGTAAATAATCAGCATGAAAATCCATATTCTGTGAAAAATTTCTTATCTCTTGATTTTTATGAAACTAAAAAAAAAAGAAAGAAATGGCCAGTAATTGATGAAAATTGAATCAAAAGCGTGAATTAATAGTGAAACAAACATGCTTCCATTATCAATTCGTTTGTTTATCATATGAATAGTTTCTGCAACATATTTCAAGCAATTTAATTTTGTTGCAATATAACTAAAAATAAAAGAAAAAAAAATGCAAGTACAGAATTTGTTAAAATGAATTGTGGAATAAGAAATTTTCGTAAATAGATTCAACTATATCTAAAGCTATCTATGTTTCTTCGTAACTTTTGCAATTATCATTAATGTTAACAATGATTTATTTGCAATATTTGACTTTTCAAAATTTACGATTGTTTTCTCATCTATTCTTTTTGTTTCAAGAAGTTTTCGAAATAATTAATAATCAAATAATGCCTTATTTTCAAAGATTCGCAATAATCAAAAAGAAGAAAAAAAAAAAAAAAAATGAACAAACACATTCATATCGTTCAACTCATAAATTGCCACCGTTGTTATCATGCTAGCAACGGTATTATCAAGTTTTGTAAATACTCGATCAGCCTCTAGATATGCTGCTTCTTCTATTTGCCTTTTCCGATGTTCTTTCTTTCTGAGAACTGCATTTATACAGGAAATCATGATTATTTTTATGTTTATTTGTGATAATCATAGAATTATTTGTCTTCACTGCTCATCATTTTTAAACCAAGCCAACAGGCTATTGTGCAGTGAGACAAATTTCTGAATGGAGCAGGTAAGGAAGAAGTTCTTATGAAAAAGATTTAATGAAGCCTTCACGTTTCTGATTATAGGAATCATCGTTTGATCCCTTCTGCTAATAGTAATGTGACTAGGTATAAGATAATTTGTATAGATGTGATGAAAAGATAAGCGACGTCAAGAGTGTTACGTTATTGGTAATTGTATTGGTTGAGAATACTACGCACACGTTAACTTCAGCGATGTTTGATGATATTGTGAATTGATTATCTCACGTAAATCATCCATTTTTTGCATTTTTGCGTCCTCGATTTTTGTGATCAAATTATCGCCCTGCTGCATAAAAATGATAATGAGCTGTTATGATGCCGTGTTCATTGCGTTGATTTTTTCCTTTTTTTCTGTTGATTGTTAAACAATTAGCAATGTTACTTAAGAGTATGTGCTACAGAAATATCTAACACTATACAACTTACCCATGCAACAACTGTTGACGAATTTTCCAAGATGTAGAATCTAATCATTGTCACTATCAATAATGCGGTGAGAAATTTGCCTACAAATTTCACAATCTTTTTTTCAACTATTTGCTAACTTTATTAAATAAAAAATCGGAATTATATGCAAATTAATTACTTTCTATAATATATGCTGAAAAATTTTTCGAGCTTTAACAATAAAATGAAAGTGTATTAAAAAATATATATACTCGCCCATTATTCTTACACCACTACTATTAATACCAGTGCATCCGTGACCAAAGTAGTCGAATAAAAGCAGTATACTGATTTTACTTTTTCTAATCTTTATCTATTCATATGATTTCGGCAGAAATTTACATACTTTCAAAAAACCAACAGGCATGAGGATGGATAAGATAATTACCATGCTTCATATCTCCATTTCAAATCAATTATTCCTTTTTCAAATTGATTAATTTCAATTTTTAGCTCACATATGTCAAAATATTTCTCAAAATAAATGCATAAAGAATGACAACAAGGAATTAATATGACGAAAAAGCACATAAGTGAAGAAGATCCATACATCGTGATAAATACTCATAAAGATGAATGATTCTCCTTTAGCTTTAGCTATGATCAGATGCTAAAAGGCTAAATGCAACACTGGTTCATTGTTGGAAGACACTTTTAGCAGCAAATTTAAAAATAAGATTAAAGCAGCCGAATTAAGTTAACCGGATCGACAGCTTTTAGAAATTCTGTTCATGCAGCAGAATTTAGCATTTGTATTCAACCATATCTTTGCAGAAATGTCTCGGATCCTTTGTGCTAAAAATTTTAGAATAAATCTGATGTGACAGCTCATCGATTTAGTGATATCTTATGTCGAACTTCAATTCATAATCTTGTTCTACTATTTTGAAAAAAATATGATTAAAATTGTAAAAAAAAAATATGGCATCGAAGAGTTTTATGCCGTCAATTGTAAAACATGACATGAATTGGAAGGAAAACTAATATGCGTTTAAAAGTGTCAACACATTATTTCGTGCAGATGATGTTGCATAGCTCACTTGAACTTGGCTAGAAATGTCGTCGATGGTGGCATCACCGTTGGCATAGTTTTGTGGAACGAAGGATGTAACAAGCGCAGCAACGATTGCTCACTTTGGGAAGACTAAAGTGGTTTCGACATGTTTCAACATGTTTCAGTAATCCAATCAACGTACTTGCAAGGATTCGATCATAATTATTTCCTGCGGGAATAAATGACAGGTAGGGAAGGCGGTATTGACATGTGTGCCTGCAATTCTGTCTTATTTTTTCACCAACTCCCGCTGTTTTAATTTTGGTGCAGAAATTAGCAAATTGAATCTTTAAATTATTACAAGACCTGCGACTTTTTATGTGCGTATATTGTTCCTGACGATTAATTACAAAAGACTTTGACAAACCAAGATTTGTATAGCGTAAATCACAGTATTGTTAGATCTTTTGAAAATAAAATACTGATTAGCCGGTATTTCCTAAAGCATTGCAGTATTTTTGAGTGGTTCCGTGTTCGAAAATGAGGATAATGAAAATTTAGTTTCTAGTTTAAAAGGCTCTTGAAACCATTTATTTTTATACTTCACTTATAATCAAAGACATTTTTGATTAAATCATAACTCTTTACTGATACAAAAATACGCAGGAATGAATCTTTGAACTTGAATAAGCCCAAAGGACCTCAAACATCTGCGTCAAGATTAAAATGGGGGAGAAGGTTCTCTCTAGTTTTTGATCAGTTTTTGAATTCGAGTATCTTCATTAAAAAATGCCATGCTTAAAAACTCATCAGTGGATTTTTGAAATTTTATCACTTCCGTGTCCTTTCACTTTTCTGATTCTTCTGGTTCCTTGCAGTGCGTCTTCAACAGTTCTTTTACTCCAGGTGAAACAGCCCCAGTGGTACTCGTTTTAGCAAAAATTTCGAGATGATTTTTCCCTTTCCATACCAAAGCACATTTGAATTCAGGATCATTTTTTATCAAAAACTTGGCAATTTTATCTAAACAGTCATGAACTTTTGACAGTACCACATAGGGCAAGGGTTTGATTAGTTTGGAAATATCAGAAAGAGCATTCATCGCTGGCTTTCCAAAATCACCATTTCCCTTGAACCATCCCACGATCTCCTGCAGAAATTTTAATTTAATATTGCAATGAGCTCCTCACATTTTAATCTCTTCTTCGTAACTGTGCACAAACCTGATCTGCAGTGGTGAAAAACATTTGTGCCCATGTAAAGAATGGAAATCCAGCACCTTGTGGGTAAGTTGTTAGTAGCTGTAATGGTACGTTCCGTGGCACTTCACCATATTCCATGTATGAAATAGCATTGTTTTCAGCAAATTTCTCTTTTTTTGGCTCCGTTTCACCTTCTTTTTCCAGATTGTTTTCACTATAAAATGAATAAAGTTATTTCAGTTTCTAGAAAAACATTTTATTCGTTTCAATTTTAGTTATTATTACAGGCAGCTTCCTTCCTGTAGTAAATAGTAAATAATTTTGTAGTCCTACCGTCTGATTCCGATATGCAAACTTTTTTCAGAGTTATTTCGTGAGTATGTTTCTAGGTGCTAAAATTCTTTGCAAATTTAGAAGTGAAAATATATGATCATTTCCCCTTCTAAATTTCTTCCAAATGATTGTGTTATGTCTATGAACTTGAGACAGCAAGCTTTTGTAGCGAGGAAGTTACTGGTTTTAGTGCTACTTTCATATAAATAGTCATTGTTATTTATAAATTACTAATATTTGTAAATTTTCATATGTACAAGATAATAATTATTTTACTGACCCAATTTACGGCTGAGACGCAGTCATGCATTTGATATTGAAGAAGTTTTGCAGGAGAAATATGCTTAAGTACGTTTTGACTAATCATATAAATGTGATAAACAAGAATTGGAAAAGTTCAATAACTACTTATCAAATACGTCGCATGGGGTCACCACAAGAATTCGTGAATTTGATCAGTACAGTTATTATTTTCTCAAGCAGAGGATGCTTGTACAACTAGTTCATTATATGATATTTAAGAGGAACAGCTGTTCGTTGTGAAGACCAGGCCGAATAGCA
Organism: Setaria equina; assembly: GCA_003012265.1. NCBI lineage: Eukaryota > Metazoa > Nematoda > Chromadorea > Rhabditida > Setariidae > Setaria > Setaria equina. The sequence continues at coordinate 6,931 of PQVD01000161.1, forward strand.
ATTGTTCTTCCCACGGCAATTCAAAAATATTTTATTGAAAAAAGAAAGCATTTTCACTATCAAAAGTATCGATTGGATTCCATAGTCAACGTTGCAAAGTATGTATTATATTATGCCATCAGCAAATATTTGAAATGGTTTCTTATTAAATTTTTCAGATGTCAGAAAGAAAGCTAAAAAATTTTTTCCCTAATAGATCATCTTACGTCCAAAGTTATAGTTCGAATATTAGATAATATATCCATTAACCTTTTTCAAATTTTTAGGCGAGACGCTTATTCTCAAATAAGTAATTTTACTTATTTAATTTACAGTTTGAAAGATCTAAAATGTTCTCTATGTTAAAATAAGATTAGAAACTGTCTTTTATGGATTTTCAGACTTTAACAAGGAAGATTTTTGAGACAGCGTTGAAATTGAATCAAACAGAGAAAACCAAATTGAAGACATTCATTTTCCAAAGTGATTAGAAATGGAAAATGTAGTTATAAGAGGGAAGGAAGATGCTATAAAAGGTAAAGGAGACTTGACATGTCGTATCTGTTTTTTACCCATTTGCAGATTCGGATTTAATGTCTTTAGTAATAAAACGGTTACAGTATTTAACTGAATCGAATCGGGCAAAATTGCCTGAAATTCTTACCTTTGCATTTTCACTGCAGTATAATCAGCACAGTCAACTTCAAATCGTACTAGTAATTTGAACTGACCAAACTGGTAGGAAACAAGCTGGAAAAATGGACCAGTTGTGAACTTTGACCTTGCTTTTGTCATTTTTCGTTTCAATGCTTGATCAAATGTTACATGGCCAATTTCCATGAGATCTGATGCTTCCATTCTAAAAAATTTTACATTGTATTTCAATTTGAATATAATTTAAATAATGTAGTAGTTTTTACGTAATTTGAAGATTATACTAACGAGTTTATGGATAAAAAGAAATCATGTGTACCCGACCTTTTTGTTACATAAAAAGACATCATGTGTACTGTTACCAACAATCAATTTTATGCCATAAATATTACAGATCTAGAAAAAGTATGGCAAATCAAATTTGATTGTGGGCGATATAGAAAAAGTCGACGGATTTACTTACAACGTCGAATTAAGTTATGGAACGAACTAGTAAGTATATGACTGAATTGATTAGAAGAAGGGTTAATTATCTATAGAAATATTTTCAGCCAGAGTGTGTCTGATGAAGATGAATGATCTTAATTAATCCATTTATAAAAAAATTGAAACGAATAAAAATCATGTTAAAGCCTTGAAAGGCTGAAGCGTTATTGTTTCAGTATTAACCCTCGATAAAGCCCTTTGATTACCTCGTTAATAAAACGGTTTTTCCTATTCGTTCCACATCAATTCGAAACAGTCCATCGCCAGCTTCTTGCGCAAATGCGAATAGTTTTTGCAAGTTTACAGCATCAGTGATAAAATTGAAGTCATTGAAATTAATTGGTTTCTTCGCTTTCGCTGTTATGTGATATGCAGCTAATATAGCTGTATCTAAGGAACCAGTCGGAATCTGAAATACTTGTGATCTTAAACTGAACTATTAAATTAATGACCACTAACTGGGCATAAGAACAATGCTAACATTTTCGGACAAATATCAAATTCACCTTATAAAGCAATCTAATTTCCAAATTAACAGCTTTTTTGTCAAATAGCATTAGAAGCAAGATCAGTTTTAAAATAGAAAATATAATTTTCAATTAGTGATTAAGAGGAAAATCAATAATAGAATTTCGGTTAGCGGATTTCTCATAATATGAAAGCTTATAAAGAAAAGCTACATTTTAGTTTCAAATTTTATAAACTTTTTTTCAGTAGGTGAAAAAGCAAACTTTCAAGTGATTGACATCATATATAACGACACCATGATCCTGTTGCAATTTGCCACCTGCCCAGAAGAATGATTCCGGAGGCATACCAGGTATCTAAAAGAAAAAGAAACTTCAATTTCAAAATTGGTTCATCATCTGAATAATCAAGTTATAAAAGAATTGCTCATTACCATTTATTCCGAAATTAGAACTTTAAAGAAGTAATGTGACCGATAGACGACAACGATATATATTTGTCGCCAAAAATGGTGATACTGATTGTTGCTTGTGATTTGTTTGAAGAAGTAAAGAAGTTGCAGATGTTTGAGAAAAAGAAGATGTGAGGTAGAAGCGATCGCTTCTATAATATTACGCAAATCATGAACTTGTTGAGCAGTAATTTATTCATATTAATATTTTTGTCGAAATGTTCGAAACTTACAACTATGGTTGGTGTTTCGTCATTCAAATACCACTGGTATGAGCCGATCCTTTCGACAAATTTTGTGGACGTCGGTCCACCTTTCCCAGATAAATTGACAAGCGGTAACAGACCATATGGTTCTTCTTCCAGACCGTCAAATAACCAAAATCCTTCGGCTGACATTACTTAAATGCCGAAGACTTGTTTATTTTGCTTTTTGAATGTTGTTTATTACAAGCTAAAATTTTATTCTTGGTCTTCCAAGAAGGTTGAGAAGAATGTTATACAAAGTTTAGACGACCAACCTTAATTTGAAAAAAAAAAGGAAAAGGTCAGTAGTGCGCTGAAGAAAAAAGGCTTAATTAGTGTCATTCACATGAACTATTGCTCGTGAGAAACAATCTTAATATCGGCTAGATTTAATAACTTTTGGCATATGTATCACACCTGTTTTATCTAGCGCCAAATAATGAAAGAAGAAATGAAGGAGGAATTTCTAGTTATCATTTTCATCTTTCCTTAATTATTTCTTAGTAAACAAGTGAAAACAGTAATTATTTCCTGGTAACAAATAAACAGAGAAAGAAAATAATTTGTAAGAATATCTCGGTGAATGTAAAAGTGTGGAAATTTTCAGTTAAGATAAAGAGAGGTAGACAGTTGCCTAATCCAATATAAAATAACAGTTGCTGGAAGGGTCGCGACTTAATATCTTATAAATTTCGAAGAATCTATGAATTCTAAGTTTACCAGATTTACTTTAGCTTATTCAACTGACTGTGCTCAGAAAATTTATTCAAAACCATATCACCTCATAGTATAGTTTAAAAAGTAATAGAAGATTGGATGTTACAATAATATCACTGACACCAAGAGCAATAGCTTCGGGAATAATGGTTTAACTGAGCAAATGCTAGAGCTACCCACTGATGTTTCTTTCCCATTCTTCCTTCAACTAGTAAGCTGATCTTGCAGATAACGAAGATGATAATGATGATGACGATAATGATTGCTGCTAACGGAGTCCAACCAACCTAGCTTGCATCTTAACCTCGTACTCTAGCCTTTGGCGATTCATCTTATAGTTCTACTTTACAAACGTATTGCCATGAATATGTCGCGTTTGATAGATTCCAAACGGTCGATGCACTCATTTATTGGCAAGCTAATAGCGAAGTTTACTTTCAAATTTAATTTGAGTAAGCAAGAGAAGTTTACAACTGAGCGTAGTGAGGAATACTTAAAGATTTTTCTTTATATCTGTATAAATACAAAGAAAAATATCACTAGCATCAATGACCAGTAATTGAAGTACTTTTGTATTACATGTGCTTGGAAGCAAATAAGTTAAAAAGAGAGCAATTCGCTTTAAACATGACTATGAAATTTATTATAGACGACTACATTTCTCAATTTTAAACAAGGAGGAGCTTTATTCATTAGCCTTCCTTTGATGATTGTGTGCTAATTATCACTATCACCGTAACTACAAGAATTCTTGAAAATATTTTTGAGCCCTAACTTGTCCTAATCAGACAAAGTATATATTCGGCTGATGTTATTTTTCATTATGGTTAAGAGTAACATTAGTTTTCAGAAGTTCCAACATTTTGCAATCACAATTACAGATTAAAAAAAAAAAAAACTGTGTATTGCCTTAAAGGAGATTGTCTAAATTGAAGAATCCAAAAATAGATGACTGAGCAAATAGTTTTGATTCATTTTTTAGAATGTGAAAAATATACAGGGAATCTTCGAAAATCAGAAAAATTACTGAGTTAACTTAATAACAGATGTATCACAATATTTCGATATTGTTTTTTTAAGAATTCCGAAAATTTGAATATATTCAGCGTACACAAGTAAAACACAGTTGACAGCTGTCATTCCTAAAACCTACTTATTCATTACATCTTACTTCATTAATCATCAGTGAACCATTAACCACTATGTTACTTCGCTCGAAAGCATGTTGCGAAACACTTTTAGCGCTTCTTCCATTCAAATTAATCCAGATAGAGAAACAGACTAAGAAGGTAAGAAGGTATTTTGTTTTGACTCTGCCTGATATTNNATTTTGATCCTTTTCAGCAAGATCTATTCACAAGGAGCCTAACTTAAGTGAAATTTCGGATTCATTCTTTCTTTTTTTTTTTTACTGTTGAGGACCATTAAAAAATGTAATATATGGCCTAACGAGCTTTGTAATTTCCTGTACTATATTTCACACAATTTTAAACCTTCCTACGAAACTAAAATTAAAATATAAGTAAATTTTTTTCTTACATAAATGCTAGAATGAAGGTTTCCTTTCAATTTGTTATTTGCAGATAGATCTTTATTGAATGGCTGTGACAATGTGATGTTTCTTAATTGCTATTCTTTTTTGTTTAGGAACAAAATTTTTGACTGACTGAAAATAATAATTCGATTTCTATCTATAATCAAAAATAAACCTTTTCTTGGCGAAACTTCACAATGGATATTGAAGTAAGATCATATTCATATTTTTCCTAGCAACTGTAAGTGGAAGTTGTTGATTGTGTCCCTTATTAGTTGAATTATTCAATAAAAAAGTATCTTTGCTTAAACAAAAAGTATCAGAAGTAGCAGCAGAGGAGTCTTTTAACGGATTTTTAAACTTATGAAATTAAACAACATTCAACAGAAGGATCGACTTTGTTTGACCAAGCTGAGTGATATTCTTGAATTCTCGACACCCAAAAAGTCGAGAAAGCAACAGTTGCATATGTTTGTATTTGCCAGAAAAGGAATGAAGACGGTTGAAACGAAAACAAAAGATGTAATTTTTTTTTTTTCTTTTTTTTTGACATCTGCTGATTCTTGATGGTTCATGAAAATGATAATATAAACAATTTATAAGTGGCTTACGAAACATTTATTTTTTTGTCTATTTCAGTGGTTTAAAAAAAAATTCTTCAAGAACAAGTGCTGTGGACTGGAAAATGTACAAATGGTAGAAAGAATCAATAGCTGCTATCGAATTCGATGTATTTCGAAAGGAATAATTAGCTATAATTATAAGTAAAATTTCTACAAAAGTCAAGAAAATAATTGCAGACAAATGTCCTAATCAAATATGATTAAATAAATACTGCAAGTATTGGATATATTATCTTATTAACTTATTTTATGAAGCTTCCATCACTTCTTGGAAAAGTGGAAATTTTACTTGAATATGGCTTGCAACTACTTTATTTCTACGGAGTATGATAGAACGAACGTTTGAGGTGCCTTGATGTGTTAAAAATACACGTCGTAATGATAATCGTTAAAAGAGATGTACCAAATCTCTTTTTTCTCTTGTATCATTAAAAAAAATAGTGCTGAAAAGCGGAAATAAAAACCCAATAAAGTATGCAGCGGTAAAAAAAAATTGCAAATATGATGTGTATTGCATGACAGTTAAATGCGCAACATTAACTGTGAAAAAGAAACTGGATGGGAATGCTAATATCATTAATCATAAAAAAGTCTGTAGCACTCCCATCGTTCTATCACCAAAATAGGATTATTGTCAGTAATAAAATTATTTGCAATAAAACCTGTTATCAATGGCTTATTTTTAAAAGTTGAAAATAATATATTATTGTAGATCGTTTTCAGGCAGTATAATGAGATTTCATAGAAAAGCATAATAATGTTGCATAGGGTTTTTGATATCTCTGGATCTTACGTAGAGTGTTGCAGCGTTGAACAGGAAACTTTACAACTAAGCTCGAATTTGGATCCATTTTAATGAATAAGCATTCCTTTTTCTCCTTCAAATATCATATTTACATCACGGTGAAACTAAGGTTGTTACTCTGTTTCGATTGTCAATTTGTTAACGTTAGTTCTTTAAATGTTTTCTAAGTAAAGCTCCAAACTTGGTGTTAAATTGTATAACAATGCTAGCTTAATTTAAACTGAACCATAATTTCAGATCTTATTCTTGCTTGCACAAAAACAACTAGGGAGGAAAGAAAATATTACAGCAGTTATGCTTATTTAGAGGCACAGCAACTATTTGATATAGTGAGATCTGAAATTTGAAAATTGTGGAAATGAGTCTCCAGATCGTTGTTATACTGAAAGTAAGTAGGCCCTGTTATATTACAAAAAGACAGTTTAATCATGTTTAGAATCTGAGACAATGAATTCCTTCATTTTGAATTTCCATTTTTCTATTAGTGCTTTTCGGGTAGGGTAACGTCACTGATAAGTTTCATCTATTCTATGGTCAAAATCACCTGGCTCTACATTTGGACCTCGGCTACAATTACATTACAGCTAATGTAAAAAACGGCTTCATTTATTCTTCGTTGTTGTCATTCCTAATAACAATTGGAAAATTTTATTCATTTATAAATTATTGTGTTCTTAAGAGTATGAGCATAAATTACGGTCATAATCAAGAATAATTTCTCATTAGCGACACTTTGAAATGACACCATTAGAACCACCCTACGGAAAGTATTTGAAACACTCCGAGGTTCCGATCACTATTATATGCCAATGATATGATAAAACCTATTCGGAATTATCATCCCTCTCCATTTATCATCGTCATCATCAACAATATGTCCATTGTCATCTTTTTACTCATCATCTAATCCAATATTATCATTGATAGTATCAGCGTGTGTGCTCATATTAGGATCATTTAATGATTTGAAGCAATCCAGAATTTCATGCATTAGTTTTTTGACATTTAAAGGTGTTAGTTGGATTCCACATTTTCAGTCCTTTTGGTATTGACCGTTTCTTCCTTTTGTCTCAAACTAATTATAGTAATCAGTCGGTCTATTATTCACCAAGTTTGCCGATGTGAATGAGAAAGAGCTGCTATGCATGACGAGAGAGTATCCTTTTTTCTCTGCATAACCAGCCTTTCGTCAACTCATCGATCATCGTCTGCTCGATGAAATGGCTAAGCGTAACAGGGAGAGGGGGAATGTCTAATCTTTATTCAGGGCCTTGTCCAAGACCCGGGGAACAATTTTTGGATGCCTTCCCAGGAGGGAAGGCAATTAGATTGGTGAATATTCCTCTTGTACCTGTTGGGAATTGTCTAAATAGGACCCTTTGCTTTATCTGAATACTTATACAAAACGAGGTTGGTACATACCGATATCTCTGCAACTGTTAAGTTTGGGTGCGATTGGTCTGTAAGATTTCCGTTTATAAGCTAAAAACGATGATTGCCGTGCTATTAAGTTGCACATCCACTGATCTGAGATACTATCAATGCTGCAAGCATAATTAGCACAAACAGCATGTTACCTGAGTGTTTATTAGTTTGCTGATTATTTTCAAAACATCCATCGTTATTTTCCTGAAAAAAGACATTGGCTGCTTTTTAGCTAAATGAATATAACTGCATGAAAGTGGGACTAAATGAAATGTGAAATTTGAAAATTCCTTATGTTGTTGCTGATATTCTGATAAATCATTGGTCGAGTGAAAATTAACAGGAACTGAGAACTGAGGAAAAAAAACTACCGATTTAGTAGGTTTAGAATCAGACAGTGTTTCAAGTCGATGACTATTATTTACCTCCCATTCTAAAATGCCTTCTCATCTATTAATTGATGAAGGAAATTTAATTATATATCTTCTTTTGCCAGAAAATGTTTGGAACTATTATTTCTCCATGTTTGAATAATTACGGACGATTATATTGATTTTGAAACAACCTTCTTCCACTCTGTTTCACTACAGAGTACCGTCCCCTTCTCTTCCTTGGCTTCAAATCGACTTTTCCTTGCTTTTTCGATTTCATGCTTCTGTTAACTTCAGCAACTCAATAAGAATTCAATGCATATTTGAAAAATCACTTTTGTCCAGTTACAGATTCATACCAAAAATTAAAGTTAATATTTGAAATGAAATGGCCATCAACATTGAAGTCGAAACTGCTACTCCTCAAATACACTACCTTTGACTGGACTTCTTATTTCTCGAAATGAAACGTTAGCGTTACTCTACTAACTACTACTGGACCCATTGATTGTAACTAAAAAACTGATTGTTTGAAGTATGAAGTTTCGTATCAGCACCACATGATCAAGTTGCATTACTTAGTACATGTTCAGTGACCCTGTAACATGATTTTGCCATATAAAAAAGAGAAAGCAGACAAAAGAAGGGAGCTTAGACTTATAATCTGTGACAGCTCTGCCTGGACACAAGCCACATTACAAGAAAGAATTTTGCTGTACTTTCCATATGCTTGACATATTTATTGTGATGTATCTTACAGCTTACAGTGAACGATTTCGATCATAGGACTTAATCAGCCTTGTCTGTGATTCCAATGTCGTAACAATTAACAAAAGAAGCCTTTATGACTGACATTAAAGATATAGTGCAACCACGTGATAACTTCTTTCAAGGAAACTCATGTTATGCAGAATAGCTGGACTGACTATGTGGAATAACTCGGTTGAGATGCCACATTTGCACTGGGAGGCCAGCGATACTTTGTTGGACTGTTGCCAATGTTGTTTGGACTGGGCTGTTTACTTGTTTACGAGTGTGACAACTGTTGGGACTCGGGAATGTGTCGAGGGGCTGCATATATTTATGTGGTAACCTCATTTAAAAGTAGAAATGTTGTTGAGATGATAAGGAGGATAATAAAGGAAAAGAGGAAAATATTCAATGCATTGTTTCTTTTTTTGTAGTTTAGTCATTTTTCCTCAAATTAGTGTTTTCTTTGTTATATCCCTGACAGAAGTTACTGGTATGGACAATATTCAGATACGGTAGGGCATGGAAAGGTTGGCTATTGTAGGCCGATTACTTGTCATGGTTTTTAGTGCTGATGACAAGTAATATTGACTTGCCAAAGGTGGATAAGACGGCGCAAGATGCTTATAATTTGAGCGAAGCGTATCGATTCAAGGAGCAAGCGAATGCTAGATACAGTGAGAGGGATTATGCGTTAGTTTTTTTGACAGTTTCACTTCTGAAGAATTTTCTTTTTGGTCTCGATTGTAGTACTAAGGTATTTTAATGAACATTTATTATCTAACTGGCTCATCGCTTTCGCTGTCGTTTTTCTCATCTTGCTGTAGAAAGGATTATTTTTCTTTCCCTTTTTCTCCGTTTTTTCAAGAGTTGTTCAGCTCCTAAGTTTTCGATCATGTTCTTCAGAATAGAATCGCTTATAAATGCAAGTATCAAATATTGAGTATTCTGCCATATGAAAACCGCTCATAAAATCACGCAGTCTCATTCATATACACTGTGTTTCTGCACATCCACATGATCTATCCCATCTTAATACTTCATTACTAAAATTTTTCCGCAATGTCAGAGTTTCAGCAAATTTTCTGCCAAACATTTGTACATCACTGATTTATTCATTTAATTTTGATCTGTGGTAAAAAAACTTGGTGGCATTCTAAAGATGAGGGCGATATTTTCTATATTTTTTCAGTTTTATATACAACCACAAAATGTATATACTTTTTTTTAAATTGTGATTTCAGTACAGCCATCTATCTGTATCACCAATGTTTGCTGCGCGCTCGAGCGATTCAACAACTTTCACAGTTTGGACTGCAGAGTTGGTCATCCGTTTACTTCATTTTTTTTTAATCCTTTGGGTCACTTCTAATTGTAACATTGTTATGAAAAAACATAGAGTATCGAGTTCCAATGGGTTGAGAACTCTTCCCTTACAGTAAGAGTTATCTTCTTTGTTTCTTGAAATTTTCCTCACAACAAATAAAGTAACAGAGTGAAGTCTGAAGTGGTTTTACTTTTCTTGACGCTCATTGACTGTAACTATTTCGTTCATTAATTTAGTATCATTTTTTTAGGCTTGGCGCGTCTGGAGCGTGATGTATCGGTGTATGATCATCAAGAAAGTGGAAGTGCGGAAGGGAGCAGTAAAGCTGCTGATGTTACTAATGTTGTTGTTGAATCGGCAGTAAGTTTTCTTTTTATATTTCAGTATGTCACAGATTTTAAGTAGAGTTACCGAATTCATGATTTTTTCTTTGTCTAGTTCGTAGCACACAGAAGCATGAGAGGACTCAGGATTTTAGAGACTTGTTCAATCCATTTAATTGCAGAAATGATTGGAACATCTGAGTGGCTGATTTTGTAGCTTAACTAGTGCTTTTGTTATTTTTGCCGAATAAGTGCTTCTTAATAATTTCAAATTATTCAAAATGCTGACATGGATGAATTGAAAAGGTACAGAAAACCGAAAATTTTGGTGAAAGGCGCAAAAGGATTAGTTCTACGAGTCGAGGTGAAGAAATGAAAACAGAAGCAACTGATATTGCATTGAAATGTTACAGTAATTTAGCAGCGTGTATTTTGAAGGGACAGAATCGTACTGAACTCGATTTCCTTCGTGCCGTGGAATACTGTGATAAGGTGAATGATAGCAAATGATGGTGATATTAATTTCTGCAACTATAAAAAAATATCTAATTATGGTTTATCTAATATGGCTTAAATAATCTTCAAAAATATCACCTTTTTTAGATTGCTTTCAAAAGTTGCAGTTTCTTTCGTTTAATATAAATCAAATTACTTTAGGTTTTGTCGGTAGAACCTTCGAATGAGAAAGCTTTATATCGTAAAGGCTTGGCGCTTTCAAAGGTAAACATGTACGAAAAAGCAATCGCAGTGCTGCAAAAATGCAGCTGCACCAGTACGTTTTTATATTTAATTTGTTTAAATGGCTTTCGTTTGATGCATGGCGGTGCTTTATTGTAGTGGGTACATAGAATTTTTTAGTTTAAATCCCGGTTAGTTACAACCGGATCTTTTTTTTTCTTCTTTTTTTATATTCATATCTAATGAAAATAGTTTTGATTAGAGGAGTGAGATTTCTGCTTAAGCAAAAGGCTTCAATAACTTTAAGATCGTGGGGCGCAAATAATAATTAATGAGTGCCAACAGTTATTAGCGGAAGAACGACGTAGACGAGATGACCAAGTCCGACGTAATTTTTCACGTGTGTTTGGAGCTAGAGTGAATGGACATCGTTTGAACCAAGTAAGACATTTTTTTTTAACAAAAGACTGCTGATATGATGATCTGTTGATGTCATATTTTACTTATAATTGCAGGAACTGAATGATGTTGGTGTGAATCAGAGAGTAACAATGAATGGGAATGCTACTGCTAACTTGTCAAACGAACGGCACCTGAATCAGCAACATCGAAATTAATTTCTTCGTCATTTCTTTTTGTGTCTCGATTCCCTGGTTTTGGTTAACAGTATGAACTACTGGCAAGTGAAATTTTTTTTTTTTCAAAGTAAAATTATTATGTCTTCTGTCTGCTTATCTCTTTATTTGCAGATTGATTACCGGCATCCTGCTATACTGCGTAAATTATAGATACGTATTTGCTTGGAGTTAATTGGAATAGAGTTTGTGAGAATGGTTGTGCTTCAGGTTTTTAAGAATATTTGTTTCTTTAATGTTTGATGGAATTTACTTGTAAAAGTTATTGGAACTAGAAATGTAGATTTTAACACTTCCCAGTAAAAGCTGTGATTATGGGATAATAAGTTTGGACTTTAACCGGCCAATAATTCATAATCTGTTCTGCGGGTTTAATTGGATCGTGAGTAAATTAATGATGTGAATGTTTGGAATAGAAACTATTCTTCGTTATCTTAAGTGATTGTTTGTTTTTAGCTGTTACTACTGAGTAGTTTTTACTGTCCAGAGTTCAGCGTAATTATTATTTGTAGCAATTAATATATGTGAATGTTATCCTATTACACGAATTATATGAATTTGTATCGTGACATAGAGATTTTGCTGCAGCTTGTGAGATACCTTCCTGAATTTCTAGGAAGCTGTTCAGCTACACGTGAAGTTTTATGATCAATATATTTTGCTGTTTTTAGTGGGAAGAGAAAGTCAATTCTTTAAATTTTGACATTGATTAGTTTCATCCCTAATACATTTAATCACTTTTTCCTTTTGCCGGACTGGACCTGGAGTTCTAGAAAATCTTTTTACAGAATCATATTGTTGATGTAATAGGGCTGAACATGACACTGGATAAACGAACAAGCAGGTTGGTTCTAAGGATTTACAGAGATATTCTAGTAATATAGTCCTTTATAGTTTAAAAAAAAGTTTAAGATCCAGACTGTACATTAAAGTGATATCCTGTACATCATCAAATCGTTTCTGTTAAATTTCAGTCAGATTTTTTGAATAAATAATATATTGTACAGTTCATAAGCATATGACGGTGAAATTGATTTGTGGTTGGATAGAATATATGAGATTCTTAAAAAGTTCATTAGTATCGGTATATATAGAATTCCTTATTTTTCATATTGCAGCATTCCAAAAACATATTGCTATAAGTTGGATTTTTTTAGCACATACTATTATGTTTTGCTTTTATATTTGCATACTTTGTAAAGTATAAAAGACTTGAGCAGTTGTGGAAATAAGCCATTATTAGATGTAGTGCTGGGAGTACAATATGGTGAAGCGCAAGAAATCCAAGAGAGTAAGTTCCTGATGTAATTTTGAAGTATCGAGACATTCGTTGGGAGTTAAAAGAAACTGGCTGAAGTTGGATAGGTCTGTAATTTCTGTGATGATGCGGTTATTTGATGTCGGGGATTTTTTTTTTGTAAGGGTCATGTATCGAAATGATGCAGTGATGAGATTTCTGAAACTCATGGCGATTTTTATTTGTAAATTGAAAACATGGAAATATCGCCACCTTTTCTGTGACAAGTACACAAGGGATAGTAGGTTCATGTCATCTAAAAGGCCTGTACAATACGCAGCAATACAACCTCCAAAGACATTTGTAACGTGGCCAAGTTATTTGAGCAGTGAAATAAAAAGGCAAATAGTCTAGAGAGGAGAAGTGGGTGTGGAATTGTGACAAATTGAAATAGGAGGATGTAAATTTGGATAAGGAAAGGAAAGAACAGTAGCCGTTTTTGCTTCATCTTTTGGTAAAATCCAATCAGCTGCTAGTTTCAACATGTAAAAGCGGAACTCTTTGTTAATCCCTCACACAGCTGGCCTTACCTGAGCTGCTGCCTTTGTTCTATTCATGTGCTATAGCAAATGTGTAAAAGGTGCGAGCAATCGAACTAGCTAAATTTGTTAGGCATCTACAAGCGTTAGGAACTGATGGAAAACATATTCCAGCATGATAGTGTGTTTTTTTTTGATATAAGATAGCCAAATGAGAAGAAAAATAAGAGAAAAATAAGGAGAGTTTTAGAAGAAAAGCAAGAGGGAGAATACAGTGGAAGAAGCACTTGTGACCATGGCCACAGTAGAAGAAGATGAAGTTGCTATATCGGCAAAACCCAAAAGAAAATCAGGCCCTGATCAAGCGTTGGAGAAATTTGCTCTTGCCACGGTTGCTAAAAGTATTTTCAGTTTTTTTTTTTCCAACCATATTTCATAGTTTGAAGGCAACGTGGACGATTTGGCCTGGCCTTTTCTTGAACTTACTTCCCAAAAAACGATTCTTGTTTTTGAAATTCTCTGTGAAATGTAGCACTAGCTCGCATGCATTTAACCTTCTAATGGGAATCGAAATTCGCTTCACACCAATTTTAAACAGGCATTATCTCTTTTAATTGTCTAGAACATTAACTGACTGACAGGCATTTCGGAGAGGGCTGACATGAAAGTGAATTGTTTGGTACGTCTGATTTGCATTTTACTGTTTAATTGGACTGCACAGTTTTACAAGTAGCAAACATAATTCTTGAAAGATAGACATCAGAAAAATTAACTGGCAAACACATTATTCGCGAAGTTTTTGATCGCAGAAAAATATCAAGTTGACAGATTTGCTTTATTTTCTTATCGAACAGATTATTCCGCTCATTATAAATTTTAATTTTGAGCTTTTCCACAGTTTCAAAGTTACTCAGAAAAGTTTGTTGAAGAAATTGACGGTTTGCGAGCAGAGTTTGCAACTCTGAAAACGTTTGTGCCAACAGGAAGCTGTTCACAAACGGCATTTGATCGCAACAAGGACTGCAATCGCTACAATAATGTCATCTGTTACGACCACACACGAGTTGTACTGAAGTAACTTAACTATTACTTATTTCTTGTACTTGAGAAATGTTTCGGAAGGTACGGCAGATGCAAGAGGATGAACAGAAGGACACTGTCAGAGAATGTTTCCTTTCACAGATTCAACGTGCCCCCGGACAGAGATTACATTCACGCCAATTATGTTCGAACATCTCTTTGCAGTCTCCCCAACAATTATATTTGTACACAGGTGCGAAAACTTCTCTGCTTTAAATACTCTTTCAAAGATGAGCCTAGAGAAGTTTAGATCACTAGAGTTCACACCTATATTTGTTACATTTATCCATAAAAATATTAAAAAATTGAAGGGTCCAATGGATTCAACGGTCAATGATTTCTGGAGATTGGTTTGGCAAGAGAAGCCAAAAACTATCGTTATGCTATGTAAGGTGATAGAATGCGGTAAGCAAAAATGCTCCCAGTATTTTCCGCTAAATCAGGGAGAAATGAAACAATATGGAAAGGTAATCGTCCAGAACGTTCGAAAAACTTCATCACCTTCAGAAAAGGTTCAATTTAATCCTTGATTTTTTTATCTTTACTTTACTGCTTTACTTATCTTTTTAATTAACAATCAGAAAAGAGTGTTTTGCTGCTTTCATAACATTCTTTCAGCTAAAGTTTGGAAATTTTTCTTTTTTTTGAAGTAATATTAAAGAGCTTATCAGGTTTTTGAAGCGATCCAAATGAACGTTTGTGTGAAGGGAAGTCCAACAATTGTATTAACGCTATTTAAGTGGCTGGATTGGCCAGGTGAGCTGAATGAGCAACTCGTTTCTTTTTTCTTGAATTCTATACAAATAAACTTCATTCTTTCAAAAATTTATTTTTTTTTATATTTATATATATTTATAAATTTTTATTTATTTAAAATATTTATATATATTTTATAAATATTTATATATATTTATATATAAAATTTATAAAATATATAAATATAATAAATAAATAAATATTTATATATATTTATAAAAAATAAACATTCAAAAAAAAACAAAAAATCAAAAAACAAATTTCAAAAAAAAATTAAAATTGCAAATATACTTAGTTTTGGAAAAAAACTGGTTGTGCTTTTGAGTGACTTTGAGTGATAAAAGTCGATCAAAAACAGATTTGAAAAGCTGTATATTCCTATTCCTCAGATGCTTGAGATCTTGAATCTGAAAATATTTGCTAGTCCAGCTTTCGTTTCTTCACTCTGGAGCAATTTTAGATTTTGGTGTACCAACATCTGGAATGGGAATGTTGCGAATCCTACGGCAAATTCGGGATCAACCTCGAAGCACAGCTATTATTCACTGTTCAGCAGGTGTTGGAAGATCAGGAACAGTAGTTGCTTGCGAGATCTGCTTGAAAATCCTTCTTGAAGGGAAAGATCTCAACGTAAGATTCAAAACTTTTTTGATATTGGAAGACGGTACTACAACAAAGGAGATTTTGTTTTTCAGAAAGTTCTACCCGGACCTATCTCGATGATCAATTTTTGAACCGGCAAATATCGAAGTCGATTTTTTGTTATTGTTGACAAACAAACAATCTTCCTCTTCTACCTTAGTAGTCTGGTATGGCAGTGATGCTGCTAAGGTTTTAATAGTCCAAAAACACGACGTGTTATTTCTAATTTTTATTTCAGGTGTTAGATGTCATAAAAGAAATACGAACACAGCGAGCTGGTGCAGTCCAAACAGAAGGCCAGTATGTGTATCTTCATAGGACACTATGCGAGTATATAAATGCTAAAAAAATCGCCAAAGAAAAAATTGCGGAATTTTTCACGGCTTATTTAGCTTATGCAAGCAGTTGCAAGGGGGAATGATGCTTTTACTGTTACTCGAAGATCTTAATGAATCGTACAAGAACAGCAGCGCTCCTCAAATATTCTTAGAAATAATTCCCGGGGATCCCATAGTTTGAGATTTCTAGTAAAAAATCCATTCATTAATTTTCATGCTATTTCACTTCACATTTATTCATAAATGATAAAATGTGAATTCATATACAAGTAATCACATAGTTACTCATACAAGTAGTTAATGATGACCTAAACGGTAATGACCTGTCTAAAGAATTAATTTCGTTTCTACGTGCTAGAAAAATGACTCCAATGTTCTTTTCGTACGCATTCTGGGCAACACATGTTGGGATATTGTAAATTAAAAGGCAGCGAAGTACTATGACATCATAAATTAAAAGCAGCGAAATTTATGACAGTCTAAATCAATTCACAACTGCTTATTTATTGCTTGGCTTAAAGTCTGCATCTCGAATTTATTTTGGAAAAAATGCAACTCAATGGTCAGGTTGAAAAATTGATATATCAAATTTTACTGCTTTACTAATAAATGAAATACTCTACGTTTTTACACTATAGCTAAAATAGACAAAGAATAGCTGATGAGCAGTCGAGTTGATAACATGAGTTAAGTGAGATTTATTTGACATAAAACAAACCAAATAAATCACTTTACAAAAAGTAAATCAGTTCCATATGAAGGAATAGTTATCATAATAAACACTCATATTTGAAATAAACACTTGTTTACACTCCAAATCACAAATTATCTCTCGTGTAATATGCTGCAAATGTTCCAAAAAAATTAGAATAAACTTTTTGTTTTGAAGTTTGAGTTTCAGTTCATCGATAGAATTAATTCTTATTTTTCAAAATTCAGTGTCTTGGATTCTTTCTGCTTGAATGGAAAAATCACCAGTGACCCTTCTTGTTGAAAAATGATGTACATTTACAAATACATAAAAGCGCTTGCAGATGACTATTCTCATTTGAGAGATACATACATGCTCTTCGAATGGATATGCTATTATTAAACTGCGCTTACCTTTGAATTAGGTATGATTTTCCTGGTCGATTGTCATTATTGGCGTTAACGGTGCAGCTTTTGCATATTTTCTGATAATTATTCGAGACTTCACCAGCACTCATGCTATTCTTGAAGTTGATGTTCTTTCTCTTTGTGGAACAAGTGGAACGCGGTTGCATTGAACCTGTCCGTCGATATCTGCGAGTTTTATATTATATTTTACAAAGAGGAGTTTTATATTTCATTCGTTAATTTTGAATCTTTTTTTTAACTTACCTACTTTTTGGGAACTCACTACTTGATTAGGTAATAATAGTCGAAAATCAAATTTTTGTTGTTTGCAACTAAATAAAAAGTTCTGAAGAAAACAAAATGCTTCTGAAGTTATTCAAGAGCATGAAATTAACCTCGTCATAATTTTCGAAACACAACTGTGTGTTACTCCAATAATACGGGCAATATGGCTTATTCTATGACCTTTTTCGTAAAGTTGCAAAATTTTCTTCCTTTCTTCCATTGCAAGCGGTCGACCAGGATTGTACGCCCGTCCAAGCTTATTTTTTGCTTAAAAGAAATGGCGGAAGTTCAGTTCGTACTTTGCTCGCAGAAATTTTAGAGGAAAAAAAGTTGGCAATTGATACAATTAGCACCAGAGTGAGTCACCAGATCATAGGCTATGAGATTCTCGTCAGTAGCGTTGTTCTATTGGTAATAAGACTGAGCGATAAAATGATTAAAAAGATGTTTGTCATATTTTTGCTGATGCGACCAATTGCAGCTGGAAGTAAAATTATGACTGGTAGAAAAAATCATGCGGAACGATGGAAAAACTTACAAGACGTAGGTTGTGGCGTAGTTGCGGCAATTAATTTACAGACAGTTGTAGATTTTACTTGCTTCCTTATGTTTTCACACTGTCTCGAAGAATTTATGAGAGCTGAATGTGGTGTTAAAGCATATGGCAATACGTACCGCTGTGCTTCTAGCGGAATAATGCAGGATAGCGCTGGTGTTAAGCAGTAGCTGTTGTCATATCCCTGCAACTATAATTTGTACATTTCCTAGACCTATCAGCTATCATTTGAAGAGGAACTAGTTTGATGTTAGTTCGAGATAATGTGCTCTATTTGTATGGATTGAGAATATTAGTAAGATGAAAAAAGCGAGATACATGAAAATCAACTGTTTGAAAATGTGAATGATGCTTGGACATAATAAGAATTTACTCCTGTACTTAACAATATGTTGTGAATGTAAAAATTCAAATCATATTCCTTTATGATTTTCATGAAAATAAAACCCTTTCCACTTCCTGACAATCTCTACCTTGGTTGTTCTCCTAGTACTTAGATTTAAACAGCGGTTTAAACTCAACTATCTTGTTTTCAATAATTCTTGTCAACCCTCAAGAGCTCTCGATTTTTTATGAAACAATCAACCAGGATATTTTCTCTGTCTCTCTTAATATTAACAGAGCAGCATTATGTCTTTAGATCAAGCTATCCAACTGTCACCTAAAATGAAAAATTTTGTCGAAAATGTTACGGATGGTTTGGAGTTCCGATTAGAGCTGGTTTGATAGCCACCTCAAAATTTATGCCATTTGTATATCAAACTGCTCCCATTCTTCATCACAAGAAAATTCGAAGTTCAAACTGTATCAACACTAAAAGGTCTACCTTTTTAAATTCCTAAATCCTTTTTTAAGATAATATTTTGTTTGTCTGAGAAATTTAAAGTGGAATGTCCAGTTTCTACTCGAAGCTATTATAAATGTTTAAGGAAAATGGGCAAAGAGGTAAGATCTTTTTTCTATTTGTCATTTTTTGTGAGCGCGTCGTTCCACTTCCATCGTTTGTTAAAATTCCATCGTTATTTTCTCGTTTCACTTATTTTGAGATTCATGTTTCCAAATGGAAGAATCTTTATTGAAGTCCCGATATTCCTGTGCATCTGCTATCTCCCAGCTCTTCCCAAATATAGAGTTGAAATACCTTACCTGTTCTCCTCACTCATACAACTGATCTGTTCTTTCTGGTACCGGAGTAGAATTTTTTGTTGCTGTTGTCAACAGATATCAAAAGTGGTCGAAAATTCAGCTATTTAATCATTTACTTTTTGTTCTGCTCCGCTTCATTTAGCATTGATTGATAAAAGGATGCAATGTGATATGAAGACGAGAGGAATTGTTTTCAAAAGCACGAAAATATCTTGAAGATAATAAATAAATCTAGGAGAAGTAGTAATAAGTTTCTCACAATCCAATCAATTACCTTACACTATTAAAAGGGTCAACGGTTCAATATGACGAAATATTGAATTGCATAAGTAGGATTCACTGTACTGCTAGTTATACAAAATTACCCCAGGAAACTGATAAACTTTCTCTGTGATATAGGAAAGCACCATATTTCAAAGTAATTCTCAAGACACATTCCTAGGATTTAAAAGTTTCATCTGAATGGGAGACAACATTGTTCAAAAATTTTAAGTTTTTTAAGTTGTGAATTTCAGTAGAAAGGCGGTCTCATGAACGGAAGTTTGTCATCTAAACTCAACGTTTGGTTCACCTTATAAATCTCGCACCAAAAATGACCCGTTTGAAG
>PQVD01000163.1:0-11363 GCA_003012265.1 Setaria equina
AAGTGAAAATTTTATAAATTTTAAGAAAAAATTATTCCAGGATGTTTCGTACTAAAATCTTCTAGTCTCTAAATTTCAGTTTTTAACAAAAATCAAATTTTAATGCAAATTTTTCAAATACAGAAATAGCAAACTTGGTCTGAAGTTGCTGAAACAATTTATACCATTCTGAAATACCAATACAGAATTTGATGTTTTTGCTGAGTGCATAGATGGACAACTGACTTCTGACAAAACCAGCAATAGCAAGGAATTGAAAATCTTGATTTTCATTTTCAGGATCGGAAGAAATGAATGAAACAGTGGTGGGATTCACATCCTGTATTATATCATCTATCGCTTTTGGATTTATGTTTTTTCCTCTTCGCAATTTCAATTGCAGTGATGGTAATTTACTTGTTTACTTTTAATTTAATTCTATTGTACATTATTTATTTGTTAGAAATAAATTAGAATGATTTATTCTTATCACTGATAATACTTTTATTCGAAATCTTACAGGAATATACGTTCAATGGATACAGTGTGCTGTTGTATTCGTCGTTGGTTTTGTTATCAATGTTATCAGAGGCTTTCCATCATTCAATCCGATCGCTATGATTGGCGGCTTTCTTTTTGCAACAGTTAAATTTTTATCATTATCTTAAAAACAAATATGAATCTTACGAACTGATTGAAAAGAATGAGGAAATGATTTAAATAGACGGATTTACAGTTAGCTATCAATAAAAACTTTCCTTAAGCAGAGTGCTTTAATGGTAACAAGCAGTAGGTGGAATGACTCATTAAAAAAGTTTTTTTTTTCTAAATTTCAAATATTATTGTTTAATTTTAGGTAATATAGCATCGGTTCCGATAGTTAATCATCTTGGCATCGGTGTTGGCATGTTGGTATGGGGTTCCATACAGGCAAGAAGATCGAATTTTATACGACATCTTTCTCTTCATACTAAATTCCTTTTTTAGGCTTTTTTTTTCTTCAGCTGAGAATTCATCTTTTTTTATCAGGAAATAAAACTTTTTCACGCTATTAGGTGCTAGTTGGTTGGGGGGTTGCGCGATTTGGTTTCTTCGGTACACGTCCACAGCTGGTCTACAATACTACAATGAATACCTTGGGATTGTTTTTCGTTCTCCTCAGGTATCCTCTCTGATTAGAAACAATTTGATCGTCGATTGTTTCGCACAACTGAAAATAGATGTGATGATATTTATTNNAATGAACAGTGGTAACAGAACAATAAGAATTCTTAAATATGTTCCAGAATTTTGAATTTTGGACTATTTCGGGTTATCACCAAATCCAATAAAATATCAAGTATGAATCCTTTAAACCATCCACAGTTAGAAATTTTCCATCCTGAAATTTTCATAAAAGCATCAAGACAAAGCTCTGATTCAGAATCTTTACAGTGGATTCATGTTTGTATTTGTTAAACACAAGAATCAGCAACAGAAGCCGCAGATTATTAGCAAATCCCTGGTTACTACAGCAGATGAATCTATTTCGATGGAACAAGTGCGCGAGAATTTACCCCGAATACAAGTTCAAAATAGCTACAAGCCAACTATGACAAAAACAAAGATTGCGTTAGTTTAGTTTTAATATACCTGAAGTGAATTACCGATGGAAAAACAATTTAATCTTTTGTACAGCAAATACTATATCAGTTTATCAGAAAATAACTGTTAATTTGTTAATATTTATCATTATTTACTTTTTAAAGTATCCTTCTAGTATGCGTTATTGCTGAGCCCAGTGATAATAACTGATATGACTGTATCAACCTGGAAGTCATATGATTGCCACTGATAACAAACATGAGTTATTTAAAGTCATTTTAGAGCACATATGTTTTAATAATAAATCTAACTTTTGACTTCTACTTTAAACAATAGTGTATGATTGTGAATTGATTTTTTAATCTAACCTAGAATATATTAAACGATCGTTTTATAAAACTGTGGTGTACAAATTACAGATACCTTGGACTATCCGTACTTTTGGGAATTCTTCACGGTCTGATGATGACACCCATTGTGTATATTCAGGATACCGATCCAAATGCATCTCCGGATGGTAAAATCTTTTTTCATTTTATAACTTTTAATTACTCAATCGTCAAAGAACATTCATTCACACTGATTCTGCTATTTTCAGTCTTGGATTATGTTTTTCCTCATTTTTCTGCAATATTTGCCTGTTCAACTGTATATTTCATTGCATACTGTTTGTGGATGAGACGTCGTACATATGCTCCAGCAGAACTGGTAACATTTTGCTATGTGTTCTTTTTATCCAAGCTAGAACTTTCTAGCGCTACTATGAAACGTGAAGCTTCCTGATGAATTTCTCAATTCCTCTTATTAGTAGCTCCAGAGAAAACTGGGAATCTTTTCCAGATATTACCATCAGTTATTTACGGAGTACTGTGGTGTACTGGAATGACACTATGGTTCATTTCAAATCATATGCTTTCACAAACTATCAGCTTTCCAATTACAACACGGGTCTGTTTTCATTTCATTTGCTTTCTTAACTTAAAAATACAACTACCGTTTAAAAGATCATAATTTTCAGCTACCGTCAACGATTGGAGTTCTAGCGGATGTATTCCTTTTTAAAGATGTAAAGGTAAGTGAAATGTTTTGAGCTTCAGTTTCATCAAAACTTAAATGATTAAAAAATGTTTCATGATTGGCTAAAACGAAACATAGAAGTCGAGAAATGAAGAAATTGTAATCATCAATTTAATCCTAGTTTTCCTAGGGTAAGAAAAATTTGTTCGTCACATTTTCGGCAGTTACTATTGGCTTAATTGGCGTTTTGCTCATCGCATTTTCAAATCAGGAGACTATAAACTTTGGATAGAACTGTAATTCATTTTGGGATGTTATTTATTAATGAGTAATTTGATTATGTAATCGTGGAAAAAAATACTACACCATAAAAACTTGCAAAATCTCTTCAATTTATCATCTGCATAGTGATGGTTGGGCGCAAAAGATAGCTGACTAAAATCCTGTTGCAAACTTTGAAAGTTGTTTTAAATTAACTAGGTGCGACTACCGCTTATTTTTAAATTAAAGCAATCGCAAAAAAAGGGTTGAAAAAATTGTCAATCTCTCTGAGAAACATGCAGGTTGCAAATTCCATTTCTTATTGAATTTCATCCTACTGGGAGAGCCCAAAATTTCCAAATTTCTGTAACGATTTCACCTTAAACGAATGAAAAAAAAAAAAAAAAAAACGTGAACACCCAGAGTTTTACCCGAAGCTTTTTTAATAACGTATATTTCCCTGAGTGCCTCTTGTGGGCAAATCAACCATCATTTTTATCCTTTTGAATTATTCGAAGTTCAATACTTCATGCTTTGTATACAAATATCCATGGATCAAATAAAAACATATAAAATACAAATTTATGTGATAAGCACCTTCAGAATCCTGATTCAGGTTTCTTTCGAAGAAGGTTGAATAGCAAAAGTGATTAATCACTTATTCTTTGTTTTTTCTACAACCTGTCAACTACCTATATAAAAGGAGGAAGAGGAATTAAAACAAAAGGATACATTTCAATAAACCTCATAATTTGAAGCACAACAAAAACGACCGACTGATTTAAACAATAAAACAACAGAATATACTGTAATGAGATCAATTATTTCTAAAAGATAATAAAGCAGTATAACATAGGTCATCAATGGTGGATAAGCCATAATAATGAGACTCTCGGAATTCTTTATGCTTCTCAAAAAAATAATTTAAATGACTGTGACCTAGCATCGTAATATTCAACAGTTGATATTCTTGCAAATGAATATTTTCTACCGTAAAACATTAGTTGAAGTGCAAAGTGATAAAAAGGACCTCTTCTAATTATTAACATAATTTTGAAACTCATGTAAACATAAGCAGTAGATGAGCAACGAATAAATCATTTGTTAAATTTCGGGGCAACATCAAATTTCAAAGCAAAACTTGTTGATGCTTCTTTCTTCGGCTCCACTTTCAACTCCTTGTATAGTTTCGCGTTTTGTACCTGAAAGTGAAAAAATGGTGCTTAACAACGTCAACGTCTTCTAGAAATGTAACGGGAACCTTTCAAATTGATGCAACGAACCAAGAAAATGAGCTAAGTACAATATAAAAAACGAAAAAAAAAAATTAAACAGTAACACCAACCTCTTTGGACGATGTTTTCGTAATCGGAGTTTTCACAACCGATTTACCCAGCTCACTTTTCGCTGGCCATGTCGGGAACATTTCTGGAGGTGTAGGTGGTGGGTAACGCTCAAACCAATCATGAGCTAGAGCTTCATGAGCGGAAATTCTTCTAGCTGGATCATAAGTCAATAGCCTAAAAATTGACTTGAGCAGAAATTTCTTCCCTTGTTTTTGCATTATAAATTTCTTGAACTGAGAAGACTGCTATAAAAAGACCAAATACTACTATCGAAGTTCTCATATTCTCCATTTTGCATTGCATGATATCACTTTTGATGGGATAAGTACAATAGTACTATTCTTTCAACACTATATATTAACACCATTCTTTAAATAAATCCTCTCCAACAAATACGATGATTTTATCATTGTTCGGATAACATTAGAAGGTCTAAGAAAAGCATTAACCAATGAATAATAAAAGGACATCTTAAATGCAGAGCAAAACTTACTCCTTAATAAATTCTAATCCTCTCTCATCAATCAGACTTGTCGGAAATTTCTTTTCTAATTCCCCTGCATCGTGATGCTCAAACGTCGTTTTCCTCGGACCGGGAAGGCTGCTATAACCGGGCCAAATACTGTCATCTGGAGTCCCCAGATCCTGAAATTTACATTAGATATTGATAGCAAAACAGCACATAGTGCCCTTTTAGCACTGCATCCAACAGAAAGTATCTTTTTAGCACAGTATTTTAACAAATATGTAAGTTTTAAGAATTCTGGTAATAAATTTTTTCAGTATGTGTTAATGACTGATCTTTTATCAAAACCTACAACATCTAAAATGAAATACACAGCAAAAATGACCTGGAAAGTTGTCAATTGGGGAACAGTGTTCATGTGTGTCAATAGTGATGGAACTTATAATAAAAACAATAAGAAAAAATATAGCAATGCAAATATGGGTAAATATATGATAATATACTATCAAAATCTGTAAGCAAATAACAAGACATCGCAATACTTACTATGAAGATATATGGAATCAACTTACAATGAAAATTTTATTGATCTGATCCATTTCACCTTTGCCAGGAAATAACGGTTTCAACTTCACGAATTCAGCAAAAATACAACCACAAGACCACATATCAACAGCTGTTGAATATTCCTGAAGTAAATCACTCAAATAGATAATATAATTTGCTAATCAAAAAAGACTGAAAGAACGGATGTACCTTTACACCCAACAGTAATTCGGGTGCTCTATACCATAATGTAACAACGATCGGTGTGTATGGTTTCAGCGGATCTCCAAACTCACGTGATAGGCCAAAATCGCCAATCTAAAGCAAACAATCATTGTTCTTCAAATTATTTTGAATTTTCTTACAAAACCGGTCTTCAGAAACTTGAAGTATTATGATATGTATAAGTTCAACTCTGAAAAAAAGCACCTTTAAAATTCCTTTATGTGACAAAAGAAGATTTGATGTCTTCAAATCACGGTGCAAAATCCATTCATCATGCATATGTGCTACACCGGACAGTAACTGATGAAGCAAAGTTTTTACTTCCCCTGGAATATTCAAATCTAAACTTTAATAGCTCGGAAAATGAAAAAAGAAGTAATTTTACTGTAAAGACCACTACTAGAAACACCTATCACTTGACTGTTTGACAGTTCAATAATAGGTTACCATCAACATAACATTTTAAATCAAGAAATATGTAGCAGAGCTGAAATGAACTGAAAATGCATTATATAGACCAATCTGAATTTAATATGATTGAAGAAGGAAAAAGAAAACCAGTCTGCGGAAAGGATGGTGCTCAGAAAAAGTTACCAGTTCTAAAACGCTTTCCACGGGAGTACATAGTGTCCATGAGGCTTTTCATATCATGCTCGACATATTCCATAACCAAATAAATTTTATCCATATTCGAACCAATCACTATTTCCTGCAAAAATCAAGAATAAGTTCAGATTTAATAATAACTAAAGTTCAACAGCTTAATATCAAAGTTAACGCACCCGAACATTAACAATATTAGGATGATTGCCAGCTTTCAGAAGCATGTTAATTTCACGAAGCGATGTGATTGGGAAGCCTTCTTTTTCTTTTTCCATTTTTAAACGCTTCAATGCAACTATTTCATCTAAATGTAGGAAGGATAGTAACAGACTGAAACAAATTTTTAATTTTAAACAGAAAAACTGCATAACGCAATCCACCGTCATAATGGAATTTGGAAGCCAAAAAACTAAAGTATCATAGGCAGATCATTCACCTGTTTTCTTTTCCTTAGCACGATAAACAACACCAAAAGTGCCTTCCTCGATGCGGTTTAAACATTCAAATTCAGCAACATTTCTGCATCCACTAATACCGGGATAATAAACGGGTAGCCTTGCTATCAACCGCTTCTGTTGCTCTTCTTCAAATCTAAAATTTAAACTGCAAACATTTATTAGGATTGGGAAAACATGAAACACTAAATTATGCAAATGTGTATAAATACATAAAAACAAGCTAACCTGGTTCGTGTTTCAGGAGATAAACTAGCCATCTGTTCCTCGTCAAAATCGAGTAGATCCATGCTATCTTCATCCAAATCACGTAAAATTACATCGCTTTCCACATCTAAAGCAGCTAACTGTATTTACGAGGAACACCTTGTTGATAGTTTTTATACTTTGATGTAACACAAAATGCATACCTGAAGCGCTGTCCACAACCATTTCTATTTTGTCTTTTGTGCCAGAAGGTTTAGCTTCATTTTTTTCTTCTTGTTCTTCCTCTGGATCACTATCGAACTTCGAGTACTTCAATGGCCCCACCGGTGTAACTAGAGAAAAGAAATGAGCACTGAACAATATGCTTTGCCCCAAAAGAAAAATAAATCGGAAAAATCCATACATCAGAAAAGAAAACGGAAAAAACCTTTTTGAGAAACTGACGGCTGCTCTTCGTGCATATCATCCACATCAGTGGATTGCTCTATTTTATTATTGTTTGCTTCTAAGTTTAGCTCAGGTTTCTTTTCTGTCGCTTTTCCCGTACTGTCACTAGAGACTGTTCCTATTGCCTCTAAATAATTGAGAATTGATGATAACATGAACTTTTAAACTGAAAATTCATATAAAATCTTTGAAATTTAAGAATTTCAAACAAAACAAACCCATTCCAGCTCCATCAGCTTTTTCTAAGTGCACCTTTTTTGACGGCATTTCTGATTCTAAAGTGGGACCACCTCGCTTCGGACTTACGTTAGCTTCACGTTTACGCGGAGATCGACTGAAAACGATATGTATAATGTATAAGTATGTCTTGACACATCCGTCTGATGGAGCGGTTAGGATATTGACATTTCTTGACACTGCTATTTAACAATTCTATCCTAAGTAACAGTTTGCATTTACACCTTCGATTTGGTTTATGCTACAGATTCCCCTACTTTTTTCTTCTGCCTTTAGAATGGATATTTAAGTGTAGCATCCTCGAATATCGTGTTTTGCCAATCTAATTTCATTTAAAATTATTAGAAGAACAAAAATATCAAAAACAGAAATAACTGAGTGAAGAATGAATGGATTTAAGAAAAGTTACCCTTTGCTTGTGTCTTTTGCGTGATGCAATCGATCTGCTTTGGGTTCAATATGGTTATCGCGTTCTTTATGAGACGTTTTTATGGACGAAGATTTTGTTAATTTTGATTCAGGTAAAACTACACGCCCAGCAAGACGTGATTCATGCTCACGTGGCTGTTGATGCTTGCCGGAAATGTGACGCTTATGAGTCTATAATATGTCATTGGAGAACGTACTTGGTTCATCAAATGTATATATTTTAAATATTAAGTATTTTTTTCTCTAGAGTATTTCAAGGAAAACTTAAAAAGGGAAGAATATACCTCACGAGACTCATAATCTCTACTGGGAAAATCACCATGCGTGTGTTTGTCATGCTTTCGCTCCTTATGTCGATGTTTCTCTTCTCTTGTTTTTTCTAGTTTTCTAATTTTATCAACTACCACTCCACGTTCACGTTCCCTATATTCATGCGGGCGAGCAGAATGGCTGCGTTGTTTTACAACCTAATAAGGAAAAGAAATATAAACAAGAAGATCGAATAGATAATAGTGCACAACACTTGGGAAAAACTACTTCTGCTAACAACTAGTTTATTATTCAAACTTGGGATTGTAGATTTTAAAGTATTTTAAAGTAAATAAAGGTAAACCGATCTCAGGGACATCTAAAGTTGATAGAAGAGACATCAGTTATATTATCTCTATTTAATGTACTGAATTTTCCAACAATGGTCATTTCTTCAAACATGCTATGGGACACTTACCGCTTCTTTAGGTTGTATGGAAAACATCTCTTCATCATCGCTCGAGCCAGTTACGTCAGATGTCAGTTTCGATGACTTTTTAGTTTTAGGGGATATCGACCGTACTTTTGACTTTGGTTTCTTATCGTTTGTAATCGTAACCGAAACCGATGACGTACTACCACGTTCAACTTCAATTACTTCACGTTTTAACATTGAAGAGCTACTTAACACACTACGCCTTTCTAACAGCTTTTGACGTAACCGAGCTTCTTCGCCCTCTGAAATAAAGGTATTTTCACTGACATCTTTAGTTAATTTTTATGAAGTAAATCATGTCTGACGTGGGTACATATTTGTTACATGTACTGGTAAGAGATACGTCTTCAATACTATGCTATAAATACAACAGAAAATAATATCAAAAATTTAACAGATCAGCGAGTGATAATAAACGAACCAACATCACTCGATGATGTTGAAGAATGTTCTTGACGTCTTCTTTCCATTTCTACATTGTGAGTAGTGGGATCCGAACTACTGCAAGAAATAGGCTGCCGCTCAACAGAAGCACTTTCTTCTGAAAATCGATACAACAAAGGATAACTCTACTCAATTCAGCTGCTCATGTTATTACCAAGTTAGTAGAATAATCTCCTTCACATTCAAGAAAATATTCCAAAAAAAAGATGCGACTTTACAAGGAACCGTAATTATTGCAGCTTCCATAACAGAACAACAACACAATCACATAATGCAATTCTCACTAGATATATTGTGCGTATAAAATGACTAACCTGAGCTCTTCCTATCGTCATCGATAACACCTTCCTCTCTGTCAGTATCTGTATACTGTCCATCGTCTGATGGTGAATTCATTTCTACCTGGAATTGAGTGTTTCCTCACTGCGTATTTACCGAATGCTATCCATTAAAAGCTTACTTGAAAAATATCTTACTAGGCGTTTATTGAACATTTCACTTAGACCTATTTATATGATCTCAAGTAACTGGCTACACTAAACACCTGACTGATTAACTGCAACCAGCATGACCTTTTTCCAAAAAAAGAAAAAAAGAAAAAACTCTCAACCAAAATTAACGATCTAACTTATTCAAATATGCAAACTCCGAAGAAAACAAACGACAGTAAAAACTCCCCATTCCCCTACTCTAGATGTTAAATCCCTCGTAACCTCAGAGGAAACGCTCAAAACTACGCCCAAGAACTCTTCCTTACCTCCTCACTCTCCCATCAAACCATGGTATGCAACCCTGATCATACCGTCATGAAAATAGCGCAGTTGTCACCCGTGGTTTCTGGATGGGTTGTTCAGTTCAGTATGGAATGCATGTCGATATCCTTTACATGTTATTCACGGGGAAATATCATCCTGTGAACTGATAATGCGAGGAGTAAGTCTCGAATGGCTAATGTTTTTTTATTTTCCCAAACGAAGAGAGAAATATGTGGAGTAGAATCTTGATCTTGGCCTATTTCAGCATCCGTTTTAACCTTCTGGTTGAGGTAACGATGCAACTCTTACATCTGGATATTGAAAGAGAAAGGTTGTCGAAAGAAGAGAGCTTTCTTCACTCACTTGAAGTAAGGTTGAGCGTGCTCAATTCCCAATCTCCATTCCTCACTGGTACTCTGTTTTCACAAACGGCGTGATACAGGATTGGTCATCGTTGCTCAGCGAAACAGACAGAACCAATATTTGTTTATTGAAGATTGTTGTCGAAAAGCAGGCTGAGGTGTCAGATTGTGGTCAATATATTCTAGGCTAGAGAGTTTCATACGTTGCGACATCTTTTGTTAGCGAGATTGAACTAGGCAGTTTGGCTGCTTAGGGAAATTATTCTGCTAGTTCCACTCCTTTCAGCTGTGTAGGTATTTCGCTCTTCCTAGATTTTTGTCTCTTTGTTGCCAGTACTTTTTGTAGGATTCCTTCTGGAAGCTGATTATTAGAATGGCATCTGAAACATCTGTGAACTGCAAAAGTGAGGGGATAATAAATGAATCGAAGAACAACGAGGACACGGTAAGTTTGACTTTCTTCTCAATTCTACTCACATTTAGGTGAATTCTACGAGAGGTGATAGTTTATTGCTCCGAGTAATAAGCTGTTAACTGTTTCATTTCATAGGCACTACGCAAATGCAGCTATGAAATTTCCAGTGCTCTCCTTGGATACCAATAATATGCATCCGTTTCCCTTTCATCATGTGTAAAATGTTTTTATTTATAACCTGCTCGGCTGAGGTACCAAAACAGCTGTGTAGTATTTTAGTTTGAATTCTGTTTAGTTTTTTTTGAAAGTCAGCCAAAATTTTTATTGAAACCTGAGTATACTCTTCACTACATATCTCTTGCGCATACTGCGAGATAATTTAAGCAGCGTTTTAGTTAAAGGAGGAAAACAACGAATCTGTGGAATACGTAGTCGTTTCGGAAACGGAGGATAGTGAGCGTCTGGAGCTTCCTTTGTTACCGGAAGATTGCTCACTAAGTTTGAATACTTTAGTTCACGCATTTCCGGGTGCTCATGGATTAAAGTATAAGAATTCCGTTACAGGAGCAAGTCGAGCGTTGTTGTGAGTTTACTTTTTCACCTCTTTGGTGATGATTTATCCACCCGTCAATCATGGAAATAAAAGCGACTTTTGCTCTGTTTTCAGGCATAGTGTAATACTTATTGCATTATAGATAAAAGTCTTAGAGGTTTCGTCATTACTAACTGATGATCTGCAACAAGTATAGTTGACATTGTCTAAACAGAATTTCTTATTCTGTGTTTTCATCTCAGGTGCAAGTGTACAATTCGGTTAAATAGCAAGAGATTTTTTTTTTT
>PQVD01000166.1:0-25079 GCA_003012265.1 Setaria equina
AAAAAAGAAAGAAAAAATTGAACATACTGAAAACGAACAAAAGCTTAAGAAATATAGCAAGGTTTCTCAAAATACACAACTAACAATACATGAGCAAATAGATTTCCGCACGTGTGTATCTATCATTATGAATCAATGAAACAATGGTACAGGTGTAGGAAAACAAGCGTTGACAAGTTTTTCAACGAGAAAAACTTTGAGATTTGTTCTGAATAACACGTATGACATAAGTCGCACGTCATAAAGTGTAATTACCAGTTATTATTAACAGGCGAGAGCTCACACCGTAACTGAAATTGCATGTTCGAAATTCTTTCAGTAAAGGAAGGTTCTGATGTTGAAAACATGAAGTTTCCAAAAAAACTTGGCAAGTTTTCATACATATCTAAACGAATACTAAATGAGGACTTCTGTGACAGTTCGTGTCAATGCACCTTTGAAAACGTCCAAAAAACTTGCTACGATCTGCTCCTTATTATGGACCATTCATCAATAACAATTATCCAGATTCTGGAAAGATTTCAGGACCCGTATTCGAGATGGACGAAGATTCACCCTCGCTACTCCTTGATTCACCACGTTTTCGCAAGCACAATCTAGGTCGTTCATAATCTCCCAGTGTCGGTTTTGTCCGCATTCCAGATTGCGACTGATGACTTGAAGTCTTGTAAGGAGAAGAAACCGGCTTCACAAATTCGAAGTTTCCACTTTCACATCGTCTTCTCATCGTTGTCGTTTGCGCTGAAAATTTTGAAGGGCCAGAAGCTGCACGTATTTGTTGCGACGGCCTATATGAGCATGTGGCAGATGGTGGAGGCAATGTCTGACGACCCAAGAGTGATGCCCTGCCACTTTCTAGAACTGCATAAGACGCGGACAATGATGAAGGAAAACTAGTAAAAGTGTCAATTCTGGAAGTTCTAGAGCTAGATGAAGTTGATGATAACAATGAAAACGATGAAGCATTGAAGGATGAGATTGGAGAACGCGGTGGAAGAGTAGAATCGGATAAGGAACGTGCTGCAGTCGATGCTTTCGTAAAAGCAACTGATAGTGGAACAACTCTTGCACAAGTACTTTCCTTCACATTCAATCTCGTTTGTCGCGACAACACTGCTTTAGATAACTTTTCCGCCGACAATTTTTGAGGGGAGAATTTCGGCTGCGACTTTGTAACTAATGACGATATACTATTGTCAGATTCTGGTTTAAATTTAACATTATTTTTCTCCGCCGTTTTCCTCAATTTAGTTACCACTGTTTTATTAGTAATTGTACTTTCCGAAGCAGAGTGTGTCGCCTTAGACTGAACAAGTCGTGGAGATGAACGTGTTTTTAATGCAGCGAATGTTGCTGAACGTAAGTTGCGTGAACTTGATCTATGTAAATGAGGCCTAAGGGTAGCTAAACGTGATGTCGATGCTTTTGAGCGTACCTCATCCACGGAACCAGGAACATCGAATCCACTTAGATATGTTAATGAGATTTCATCGTCGCTCTGCTGCTCGCCACTATCGTCTTCCATCACATCCTCTTGTGCTTTCATCCATTCATCCTTTTTTGAATCGATTATTGCCTGGAATATTAGATATTAATTTCTGAACAGTCTAAACATTTTGACCGAAATTCACCAGTAATGAAGAGGATCTAACATTACAAACGAATCCCCCTTGGCAAAACTCAACATAGTTCTACGACCTCTAAAGAAGGAATATATTTTTGTACATGCAAAGATTACTTTCGTTTCGTGTTAAATTAAATGATGTTGACTTTTGAAAAATATTACTAATTCTTCAGTGCTCATCAGTACGACTCGTATATGTAAGAAAACTATTATTTTTATAAGTTTAAAAAACTCCTGATGTAACAAAGGTAACATCTTAACGATTCAACAATCGCCTTCGTTACTGAAAGTTTCACAGCTTCTACTCAGAAAGAGAACTTGAATACAAATGGCCAAAAGATGAAAACAATCACCTTTGCCTCCTTTACCTCCTCTTCAAATTCTGGCTTATATTCTGCTTCCAAAAAATTGATTGCATATCTTTCAATCGGTTTTAACTGAAAAGAGGAAAAAATATTTCGTGTAAATCTGGAGAACCTAATTTTGATTCCGGACTTTACACAGCTCTGCAACACAGTTTCACTGGACCTTACTCATTACCGTAAATAAAAACCCTACTCGTCTCCGACGTGTCATGGGACATACACACGTCGTCTCAGCATTCCTGCATCCAGATCACAATTTATCTTCCTAAATAGCGCCAGAAATTATTAGGCAGTGATGATAAAGTAAATTCCATTCATAACGAACCACAGAAAAAACTATAATACCTGATTTATTAATTCTAAATATTTGGATTCAATTTTCTCTTGGTTGTTCTCAACAGAAGGTAACAAAGCATTTTCGTCGAACTCCGCAATGTCAGCTTCTACTTCAGCGTTTGCCCGCTGTGCTGCATGAACATCCTGTATATCTTCAACTGTTGCCATAGCCTAGAAAAAATGCCAAATTAAACCTCATGCTACTATTAACAACGTCAACAAAGTTTATATAACACCTGGGAAATAAATGACAATCAACAAGCCATAATGTGTAATCTAGCAAATGATTAATTAAACACACAACTCTTGTCTAAATATTAGATTCTCTGTAAGAGAATAATCTCAAATATGAAAACTTACTTTTTCAATTTCTTTATTATCTATCACAGCAATTGGAGCGATAACGTCAGCTATATTTGCATCACCTTCAAACAAGTCTCTGACATTATCGCCTTTGAAAAATTCTGGTGTAAATCCCGCTTCGTCAATAGCCATTTCACCGAGACGTCGCTTCTGCATCGCTTTTCGCAGAATATTTTCTTCAATTGTTCGCTCACTAATCAAACGGTAGATTGTAACGTTTCGAGTTTGTCCAATCTAAAATCAAAGATTTAACATCTTTATTACACCAAAAATTTCA
The DNA here is from genome assembly GCA_003012265.1 of Setaria equina. Classification (NCBI taxonomy): domain Eukaryota; kingdom Metazoa; phylum Nematoda; class Chromadorea; order Rhabditida; family Setariidae; genus Setaria; species Setaria equina. Next base: position 2,966 of record PQVD01000166.1, read on the forward strand.
TAAATTTCCTTAAAACCTTAAATTTATACTGATTCCTAACTTCTGGGCAGACAAGTAATGTTGACAAATGTACTGCTCATCAGAGAGAAATCGAAGTGAAAACATGGCTTACACGATGACAACGATCTTGGGCTTGAGCATCCATTGTTGGATTCCAATCCGAATCATAAAAAATAACCGTATCTGCGCCTGTTAAATTAACACCTATGCCACCTGATCGTGTCGAAAGAATGAAACAAAATATTTTTGGATCGGCATTGAAACGTTCCGTCATCGCCTACATATAAAGTGCATCTTTTAAAAATGGAAAAATTTTTGATTTAAAGACCAATTCGTTCTCTTTCTCTCTTTTCTTCATTTCATATGTATACTCTCCTGTTTGGCTTGACATTCAAGCTTGACATGTTTCAACAGTAATTACAGCAAAACTAGATCTTGCAAGGGCATAATTTCGCATCTGCTATAGTGGGCAAAATTTACAGATAGTTTTCGAGCTATGAGTGGTCGGTGGAAATTGATGAGAAACTAAGACCTTCTAGAAAGAATGTAAGCAAAACAAACAGCAGAGAAATGCATCAAGCAAATAAGTCACCTGTCGCTGTTCAATTCCAGTTGTTCCATCTAGTCGGAAATACTGATAACCATGGAAAGACAAGAAAGCTTGTAAGATATCCAATACTCGTGCCATCTGTGTAAAAATCAGGCAACGATGTTTGTACAGAAACAAGTCTCGCAACAAACTGTTTAATACTTGCAGTTTACCTGAAAGGTTTTTCAGGAAATATTAGCACTAACACTGCTAAAAGGAATGGATGAATCTATACAGAAAAATCTTCAGAACAGAGACACAGAGTAAAGACAGAGATTATCCATGAATAAAAATAAAGCAGGCGCTCATGAAACATGCATAGAAAAATTAAAACACTCACCACAATCATATTCAATTAATCGCAATTCTGGAAACTGTAGCTTTTGCATCATATCTATATGCGAATATAATCTGTGAGAATTTAAAACTACACGATGACATTCTTCATTCAGGTCATCCCGTTCTTTTCGCATATACGCGTAACATCCACTGGTATTAATTTGTAAGACGGGTTCATCAGCCAAAGCGCCATGGACAAAAACAGTGAACCTGTCAGATTTACTAGATGTGATGAAAGTTTTACATTTTACATATATACCAACAAAACAAAGAAAAATGTTGGTGTATCATTATGTAGAAGCCACCAAAGTTGGCTTTGTAACTTTATCCTTTTATTTCATCATTTTATGAATAAAAGAATAAACTTATACCTACTAAAAAAAAAAAAATTTAGAATATTCGTTTCACCTTTGTGATGCATCATCAGTCCACTCGATCAGTGATGGTACCAGCCACCCCAATGAATCTAAAGGAACAAAAGTTTAAATGAAACGGTAAAAATAGTAACAAGTCAAGGTAAGGATTGTTTTAATCAGAACTTGAATGTAGAATGTATCCTTTCCACTATGCAAGGAAATAGTTTTTGCCGACCTGTTCCTGAGAAGTTATAACGATGATGTTTCTTTCGATTTAGTTCTCGCCGAATAACCGATAACAGTTCGTCTGAGACTAATGGTGCGCGGCAAACATTGGGAAATAATAGCCGTCGAGAACAAACGGCTGCACAACGCCGTAACCTTTCCTTCTTCATCTCTTCCACGGCTTTGGATATATTTGGCTTGAACAGAATAAACAAATAAAAACCATTCATGGACAATATCTCTGATTCAGATTTTTTAAAACGTCAAGGAAGAATAAGTGACGACAACAAGAATTAGTTACACGTTAACTGGAATGAATTCCATTTGTGAAAAAGTAGAAAGTTCAAATAATTTCAGAATTGGAAGAAAAATGGAATCTAGAAGAACGATCAATGACCATTAGTCAGCGGTAGGACTTAGATTTCTTAATAAGGTGGTTATGGAACTTTCAATTCTTTCAAATTTTGTCATTCAAAATTTAAGATCTCTCTGTCAACAGTTAATATATGAAAGTCTCAGCTAGTAAACATCAAAATATTTTATATAAACTTAAGCAGTTAAAAATTATCAACCACTTTTAAACATATATAGTTTTATGCACTTACTAAAATCAAGAAGTCATATATGTTTGACTTTTGGTCTAATTGTTCTGTAACTATAGTTGGCTTCATTTCATCGGCTTCCACCACTTCAGCCTGGACTCGATTAATATCAACTGTTGTACCGACACCACCCACATTAGCAGATTCTGGTTCTAATAGCTTCACCTGCTGGGCCTGATTTATCTAAAGAGCTTCAAAAAACCTGAGTTTGGAGAAAAATTAAAGAATATAGATCAGTATGAGCTCTTAAGACAAAATTTAATCAACTGTTAAAACATTAAAAATTTGCTGTCTTCCAAAATATCTACATTAAAAACTTGCTCAAATGCAAAAAAAAGAAAGGTTTACAACATAAAAAAGTTCTAAGATAGAAATGAAAGATAAAAGCGATATACTTTTTTATTTTGTATTCTTAAGTATGTTTAAAGAGTATTTACCGGGAAAGTTGCAGCAATATGAGTCTCAGGAAGCGTTGTACAACCATTGTTCACCGTCCCTGCATTCTTAGCAGAATTGTCAATTGATGAACGTGTCTGAGATAAAATCGTTGTTGAACGAAAAGCTGGCTGAAATCAGTGACCTGCATAAAAATTCCCAGCAAACAAATAGACAAGGGAACTTTCCGATAACCACATGATTGGAAGGAGAAAATTAAGCATGGAGAAAATCTCGACGACTTACTTTCAGAAATGGAATACTCGTAGACCCCGATGTACTTGCTGGTTCCGTCGTGCACTGTTTCACTGGTAAAAGTTTTGATGATTCTTGTACTGTCGACTGTGCCGAAGTTGTTAATGTCTTGGTAGAAGAAACTGATGTATTACTCTGCGAAGCCGCTGAGCTAGAAACTAAGAGATGGCTCCCAGCAACAGAACTTGGCTCACACTCACGCACCATATGACCGCCAGTACTATCAATTACCTGCGAAACATTACAGTTTGGAACATATTAAGACTTTCAATATATTTCTAACAGGAAAACCAGAGTAAAAAATTAACGCAGTAAGTTCGTACCAGCTGATAAACTCGAGCATTGCCAAGATCATCGACCGAAACATATAATTCATTACCTCGCGGAATGCCTCAAAATTGAATAAAAATAGTTGTAGCAAAGTAATGATAATCTAACATAATGGTAATGTGACTATCTCAACGTAATACATGGAGACTGTTATTCTTATTCAACAACTATCTGACGGTATAAAATGTGTCCAAACGACACTTCTTCAGGAGGTTAAAAAAAAAAGAAAAAAAAAAAAAAAAACAAACGAACAAAAAACTTCTACCTGCTGCCGGTAACGGAACAGGCATGAAAACTTTTGATCCCTCTCTGTTTTGAGGTTGTGAATGCAGCTGCTGGAATACAAATATTCTACAGAACTGAAAACTCACTTCATCTATTCGAGAATTCCCACCAAATGAAAGGAATTCGGCAATTTAAAAAATAATGCAACCCTTTACAGAGCAAATATCTCACTATTCTGAGAATCTTCTGCATTCAAGTTTAGTTCAATGTCAGTTGCCTAAAGATGGAAGAATGAAATGATACAAACCGGTGGTGGTCTTGAAAAATGAAATCCTCCCAAATTTGGCATTGGTATATCTACCGGGTTTGAGAGGTGGTCGTTTAATATTTGTTCATCAATAACCAAACGACGCCCTTCATTGTATGCAAAAAGAGAACCATGTAAAGGTGAAATCTTGAAAAGATCCAAAACATTTGTTTCTTCGAATTCCTTTCTGAAATTTCGAAACGAAATAACAGTGCTCATCATAGGGACGATCAATTAATGGAAGTACTTCTGAACTTCCTAATTTAAAATTAAATTCAACAGCAAACTTGGAAAAATTAACTGACCCTTGACAAATGTTTAACAGGACGCCTGGTAAAGTGATCACACGACGCTGCATTACGAGGGGTGACAAAATTGGTCGCGGTTCAAACAAATTTGGATGATTACAACATTTCCGGAGCTGCATAACGATATTCAATACCGACATGACACTGCCTGATCGCAAATTTTCTCTCGTCCTTCAATATATCACTCACTATTGCTGAGATATTATAAGATCAAAATCCATAAATAACTGCTGATGTGGACAATTTTTCCTTTGTGCTATTGCACAGGATCTTATAAATGACTCCGATTTTGAAACTTGGGCAATAAATACAACTAGTCAAATAGTACTGAAGAACACGACGAGTAAGATGTGTTTTCAGTAACTTATTTATCATAATTGTTCAGAATAGTACACTACAAGACAACGGCCTAACTAGTTTATCACATTTAATTATACCATTTAATCTCTATTTTATAAAACCAACTTACGATCTCCTAGACATAAAATCGTCATAAAGGCAACGTTGCCGTTTCGATAAAGGACATCTGATAATATGTTCTGTTTTCTCCGGCAACTGTTTCTCTACATCACTTTTGAGACGTCGTAAAATAAATGGCCTGAGTACCTGTAGGTTTTCCTTATGAAAAGCTTCAGTTAAACGATGTTTTAAAATCAAAATGATTTCATAAAAATCTTTAAGCACCAGAAGCTGACTCGATATAAAGTAAAGAAAAGTTATTTTCTCAAAAAGAATTATGTCACCATTTGCCACAATATATTATAAATCGTATCAACTGAACTGAACTAACAGCCACTGATTCGGTAAGTCACAGATTAAGTCAATCTAATTCAAAAACTGACTTAGGAGAACCGATCCTCAAAGTTAGTTGGTCTATTCAATCTACCAATATGCATGAGTAAATTGTAGATGTGAAGGCTTTTGGAAATACGACTACTCGTCAGAAGAGACAATTTGGAAACAAGTTTCTGAGAGATTGAAACTTCTTGAATGTACGAACTTTATGAAGCCTCTGTATTAGTGGAGCGTTCCACTCCGCATTACCTTCCATCATATCGTTTAAAGGATTGCTAAACCAATCTTTGAAATCGTTATGTGATGCAAAAATAGCAGGCATCAAAAAATGCATAAGCGACCAAAGCTCCATCAGCGAATTCTGCAGGGGCGTACCAGTTAAAAGTAAACGTCGGCGAGCACGGATGTTCAGCAACGTTTGCCAACGTTGACTTTTAAAATTTTTGATATTTTGTGCCTGCAAAAAGTAACGTACTTTTTTCTATAAAGTAAATGAAAATGCAATATGATATCATAAAAGTAATCAGTTCAAATGCATAAGCAAGCAGTGAAACAAGTTCAATAATCAACGTGACTAATAAGTCAAAAATAATGTCAAACGCTTTCAACGAATGTTATTCTAATCAAATCTTACTGAATTTTACTCAATCAATTTACCTCATCCAGAATAAAATACTGCCATGTCTTGTGTTTAAATGAACGAATATCTTGCGTAACAATTTTGTATGAAGTGATGCAAATATGAAATGCATTCGTTTTAGTCCAGCCCTGAAAAAAAGCAAGAGAGAAACAAATTACTAAAATCAACAATTTGAACAGACAACTTTATATTTTGTTTAGCCCTATTACACAGCGAAAAACTATATAAGGAAGATCACTACAAATAAAGATTAACCAGTTTAACATTAAAACAATGAGGAATTAGAGTCACGAGAGACAAGTTGAAAAGCAGTAAAGTAAAAAAGGAATAATCTTACTTTCCGCTTCTCAGCTCGCTCTTTTTGATTACCGAAATAAGTGAGTAATTTGAATGCTGGACACCACTTTTTAAATTCCATTTCCCAATTCAAGATCACCGATGTTGGTACAATAATAAGATGTGGGCCCCAAATATATTCTTTACATGCCAAATGTGCAAGCAATGCTATTGTTTGTATCGTTTTCCCTAAAATTTTTGAAAATTCTCCATACAGTGTGGGCGGTTAAATTGTTCGAATTAAAGAAGTCAATAGCTTTGAAAAAAATTATGTACCTAAACCCATTTCGTCAGCTAAGATGCCATTTAAGCCATTGTCGTACAAAGTCACCAACCAATCCAAACCAACCATTTGGTACTCCCTCAACATACCCCTGATTAAATGTGGTACTTCCGTTTTCACTTGTGTTGTTTCTAGCGTAAATCCTTTTGGCTGAAATTTCAAAGCCTCTTCTGCAATATTTGCTAATTCTTTTTGCCGCTCTTCACTACTTTCTGATGTTAGTCGACCATAATTTATCGAACTGCCTATTGCATCTTTAGGAGCATTTTCTATAATCGTAGGATCAAGAATTTCCTTCTCCGATACCGATGAAACACTCTGAGTAATTGATGCACTATGACGAGTCGAGTCTTCTTCTGAAATTAAACTAAACTGAAATCCGTAAAACAAAGTTTTTGGTTTTTTAAAAGCTTGAAAAGAAGGGAATCAAACAAATAAATGCAGACAAATTAATATATGAAAGTAACTGTATTTGGGATACCCTGTGTAATTTCCGATGCGGCGTATTCAGTGGAAACTTCACTTCCTTCCGTGCGTTTATAATCGGCCGACGTACTCTGTGTAGGCTCAAACAAGTTTCGTTGATGTTCCGACTTTGAAAGGCTCTCCAGATAACCAAGGGGAAGCTGAAGTTGAAGCCAAAAGTACAATTCAGTGTTCTGTGGATAAAAATATTGATGACAATTAAAAAACATCAGACTAAAATAATTTTTAACACACAGTCAGGGCAGCTGCAGCATTTTGTTCAACATACTTCCACTGCGCCACAAAAATGCACGATAATGTAGTAAAAATGAACGTTAACACCAAATAATTTTTTAACATGTCTCAATCTGTTCGCCGAAGTTTTAAAGTTTTGTAATTTAAGGACATACCGAATCAAGAAAGTCGTCAAGTTCGAGATTTCCTTCGTTTACTAACCCTTCCATTTCTTCTGCAACATTTCCATCCACTCCTTCAGCGTCCGAAATCGAAATATCATCGGAATCAGTTGAGAAACTTACAGCATCTTCATCTAAAACATCTTTTCAATTCCTAAATATGTGTCTACAATTTCTTTTGAAATCTACAACTTTCCCTTTTATTATTTGAAAAATTACACATCCTTAAAAATATTACGAAAGGTTCCTCGTATTTACCTAATATGCGAAACACCAATATATCCTGATAAAAAACGAGAATGCAAATCTTTAGCAACAACAAATCTCAACAAAAGAATGCAAACCTTTAAGCATACCATTACTCCACACTGAAGAAGCTCTGCTCGACCTCTCGCCTATCAACCCTTCTTGCACCATCTCACTTAGTTTATCAGCATGACCTACCATCATTTCTAACTGCTGGTCTAACGCTTTTCGTTTCATTGATTCTATTATTTCCTGAAAAGAAATTGAAAATTTTATTCTTGAACAAAAAAAGTCCAATAATTTCATAATTTCCAGCAGTGAAAATTTTATTCCAAGACCATAAAAAAATACTAATGTTCAGGAAAGCAGTACGGAAAAAATCATTTTCGTATCTCAACCACTTCACAGAAACCGTCACATTTAAATAAAAAGAAATAAGTGAGTAATAGTATGAAAAACAAAATATAAAAATCAAAATTTCCAACCTGTGCACGTAAATCAACCACCCTGTCAACATTTTGCCAGAAATCGCGGACCATTTTTGCGATAAGCGCACAAACACGCTTTGCCTCCCTCACAGCTCGCTGTTCCGATCGTTCCTTTTCTTGTTCTCGATCTCGTAACATCCGTGCAATTTGGGATGAAAACTGATTATAGAAAAGAAATTAGAAACTGTAAAGTTGAAAAGAAATTTGGACAGCGGGAAAAGATTACTGTAGTCTAAGACTTAGGTGTCATGAGCTCATTTTTTGGAAACTTCGAAAGAAGCTTTTTGAATTTGCAGACCTTTTTTGCGGCCTGTCGTTTAAAAGTTCGTTCTTGGCGAAAATCTATAGCCATCCAACGCATTTCCTCTAACAAGTAATCCCAATGTGTTTTATTTCGCGGAGGCATTTCAATCATTGGTAACCGGGATGCTGTCCAAAGACCCTGTCTTCGAAGTTCAGCAATTCGTGCCAATACTTGAGCTTCCTATAAAAAAAATAATATACATTTTACATGAAAAAAAATCCCCTTTGAATGGTAAAAAAAAGAGAAATGGACTGAAGACACTCAAAACATCTAAGACATTTTCTTGCCCCATTGATATGTTAAAATTCGAGAAAAATTTTCAAGGAATTGCTAATTACTATTCACGGTAGCAAGAGAGGAAAATTAAGAGATTATCTATTTGAATGCGATAAAGTTCAAGGTTGATATATAAAACTTTCACTTCTTGGCAACAAAAACCACGAATCATGAATGATAAAGACGCCAACCTGTTTGGCTACTCGTTCAACACTTGACTCTACTCCAGCTGCTGAAGAACTTCGAGGTGTAGATTGAGCTGTAGCTGATGGTATGGATGAAGCTGGATGTGCTGCAACTGTTGAAGTAGATGGTTGTTGTTCCAAATATGACGAACAAGGCTATAAAAGTCAAAGTAAGGAAATGTTTTGACAAATAGTTAAGACAATTTAAAAAGGTAGATTAAAACAGAAAACAGATATTATATTCTGGAATAATCGAAAGTAATTACCGATGCAGCACTGTTTTCTTCCACTTTAATTTCAATGGGTGATAGAGACGTTTCTGATGCATCCAAAATTGATGGAATTTGTTGCTTCTGAGTGATGATATCCGCTTCCTTTGCCTCTGAACCTAATAATGAATCCAGTGACATCCCGAAACTGAAAACGCAAAAAGTGAACGGTTCTTAATATTGACGTGGACAACGCCATATCTCATTTCTGTCATAATCATCCGATTTATTAATAAATATTCAAAAACCATAATAAAACAAACCCCGCATCATTTTCAAACTTCAATTCACTACCAACGATCCCTCCATCGGTTCCATTCTCAATACTAGTCCTGGAACATGGTGGTAAATACATTTTCGACTACAAAAACTTAAAATTTTTTAGAGATTTAAAATTTGAGCACTTTAAAAAAAAGGCAACCTTTCTAATGCAATAGTTCTCCTAGCATTATGGATAAACCGCATCTGAGCTATGAGTCGGATGCCTAGTTCTATTTTTGCATCTGTTTTTCGTCTCATACCAATCCTTTCCCTCCTTGAGCATCCTTCTATAGGATCATCACTATTGAGACGACGTCGTCGGGTCTAAATGAAGAGTATATTTAACGTGAATAGTAGTACAAAAGTTTAATTCAGAGTATCGCTATTTTCCTCTTCTTATAAACTGCCATTTTCGATTACAATATAGCGAAGTGTAAAGTAAGAATTCGAACAGACTTCAAAATTCTTGAAGTCCAAACAAGCAAACTAAACCGAAGCATGACTCGCCCGTACGAGACCGCGAGCATCTATTTGATGGTCTATTCCAAGATAAAAAAAAATTATAAGAATTAAATATCTTGGATCTATAAAAAAAAAAAAAAGAGAAGTCCAGCACTTACGGGAGGTGACGTATCGCCACTTGACGAATCCACGGACATCACATCATCGGAATGCATATTACTCGTCGTTGCTGCGTTAACGTTGCGTCGTGAACGACGAACGGTACGTGTGCCACTACTCATACTTGATTTGCAGATGTCTGATTAACAATCATAATGCATTTTCATACTGATTTCCACATCCCCAAAATCCTGTAATAATTCTGAGCCGTGTTTTTTAATGGACTCAGTCGTAATGACGTGAAAGTGTACATGATTTTGAGAGGTCGACCCCTGACCGTAACGCGAGCATAACTTTGAGCGCAACCAATCGAACCTTTCCCGCCCCGGAACCGAACTCCTCCGTGCCCGTTTTGACCTGTAAAAATAAGCGGCCCCGATGATACCGTATACCCCGAACACAATCAGCAATCAAGCGTTATAGGAATCATACCAATTGATACAACTGAAAATTTCTGAAAATGTTTAGTGGATGTTATTTTTCGTTCCGATCTTATAATTCTTTGATTTTCTATTTTTGACTGGTAATGTGTCATTCCTGCATAGTTTCTACACATTAATGGATGGTACATGTAACGTACGCAACTGAGAAGGAAAGGAGTAGATCCAAGGAAACGTGGTGGGTGAAGCACTAGGTTTAGTTGAATATGTTCAACTATGGGTATTCAATAAGAACTATGGTTTTTTCATATTTAATGTGAATTGATAGACAGATGACTGATAAATAAACCAGAGCCTTGGGAATGACAGTTCATGGCTGATATGTAAACTTCCCCAGGATTGCTGGGAGATTGTCTTGGTTATGTCCATTAAGCCCCAGTGTAACTGTTGTGGTAGGCGTATATTTATTTAGTAGAAAACTGCTGGTATAAACAAAAGGAATTATACAGTTAAAACAATAGGTGTTGTAAAATATGGATAAAGTATGGGGAGAATTTTCGTGCAGGATGGCATATTTACCATCACATTTCTTTATTTAATTATGTTAGATTCTACTTACAATTTAAATGACTTTGTGTTATTTTTGTTTATAGGTTAAATTGTAGTTTTGGGATCCAGCCTTTTTGTTCTGAATTCGCAGTTAATTAAGTATATTTAGTATAGTTAACTCAAGTTCTTAAAACTTATTTAAAAAAATTATATTTTGAGTGTATAATCTTGAAAGATAGCTTTTTTATAGGAAGATGGCCTTAGCTTTGTTAAGTGTTAACATTTGTCAGTTCAACGGTTGTGGACTTCATTTTGGAAACCTGCGCGACTTGCTGCAACATATTGAAGAAACACATATTCGTAATTTAATTTGTTTTATTCATCTTTTTTTCTCAGAGTTAAGATAGATATAAAGTTATTGTCCTGCCTGAACGATTCTCTTCTCTACTGGCATAAAAGTCGTGAGGGAAACAGCAGTTCTGAGAAATTTGTCATTTCTTAAAAAACTATAATTCAAATAAGTTTTGATTTGTTTTTTTTTTTTTTTTGATGATAGAAGTTAAGGCTTCCAGTTTTCAACCACTGTAAATTTCGACTGAATGTCTACTCTGGGTTGAGTGTTGTGATATCAAATACTTATTGAATATTTGCTGTTAATGGTACTATCCAGACAGTAAGCAAAACTTATACTGGGTATTTAAATTATCCCAACTATTGATTCTAATCACTAACTCATGATTATAGCCGCGATCGAAGATGAAATGAGAAAAAAGGAAGAAAACGCTAAAAACTCATCTCTAGACGACGATCCTTCGAAAGCTGCTGCATTAACCGCCGTTTTTCCAATAAGTGCTATTTGCAAGTAAGCTTTCTATTTCAATTCCATATTTTTTCTCAATTTTTTATACTAATTGAGAAATTAGATGTAATTTCTGATTTTGTAGTCAAACAAAGTACAACTTCTTTTCATTATAACTTTCAATGGTTTAAGTATTTCGAAAGAATGTGGTGTCCTATAAAAAATAAAAGAAAATAAAAAATGTCTGTTCCCTTAGTTCAATTTTTCCTTATTTTACTGATGGTTTTAGGTTGTTTTCAAAACTTCCACCCCATAAAGCAATTCCGATCAATCCTGAACCCGTGAAGCTTGCAATCGGGCACTACAGGTTTATATCGCAGTTGTAACTTAATATGCTTTCTCGACGTATTATTGGTAGAGATGTTGCTGAGACAGATTACAGCACTTTTCGATGACATTTCTTAAAGCAGTTTGTGCTACACAGTGGAACTGTTATTATTTGTACTCATGATCTTGTGCACGAAGAAATTAGTCCTGTTTCTCCTTTTCATTCAATTAAATCTTGCTAAGTTAAATGCAATAAGTGACTACTTTTAGACCAGTTCCGTGGTTTTCCAGGAAAAAAACGTTGGCCGCTGCAGTTGTTGGGACAAATGTTTATGGACAAGGTGTAGACAAACCTCGTTTTGGTAATTTGCTAAACTCTACTTTCTCACTTGTAGTGTCAATATGCGACATACATTTTTTATAGGGAAAAACTTATAAGCAGTGAACATTGTTTCTCAGGGATCCGAGAAAAAATTTAGCTTCGGAATTCCTTTTTGAAGATATTCATATCTTTTCAGACCAACACGACGAGGAATCAAATGATTCTTACAGAAACGAAGATGGTGATGACTATGAACAGGGGTAAGATATACTCAAATTCATGTCACTCGTATATTGTATTTATAAATTAACATCTTGCAGAGAAGTTCCAAAATTCCACGATTTCTTTGAAATCCAATATAGGACACTTTCAGTGGCTGTTAGAAATTATGCAGAATTAACGTCAAAATTTTCCTCAATTTTGATTCCTGTCTTCATTTGAATTTCATTTTTCGCGTTTCTTTTATTTATAGTCTACCAGAGTGAATAAAATTCATGCTTCTATATCATTATTCCAATTGCCCAGGACTGATGAAAGACGACATAAATGTCCGGTTGAAGGTTGCAACAAACGATATAAGAATCTACAAGGAGCACGTTATCATGCACGTCAAGTACATGGATATACTGAGGATAATAGCGCAAATAATGCAGTATCTTTCGATTTAACTGCAGTAGTACCTGGACAAGTAGCACCGCTAATACAGTCCGGTGCATCTAGCAAATATGCAAAGTCTGTCATTTTTCAGATAGAAAATATTTTTCATCAAATATCAGATGGGGAAGGGAAAGTTGCTAAAAAAGTTAGAAGCAAATTTTTGTTTGTCAAATAAAAAATTCGCTTTCCGTGCATAATTTAACTTTTTTTTTCAGTTTACGTCCCTATAAATGTAGTCAGTGTTCAAAACGTTACAAAACTATTGTTGGACTAAATAACCATGTACAGCAATCGCACCAACGAATTAATAACAGTATGTTGTCCTTGAATTTATAAATTCAATTCCTGAGATGAATTATGAAAACTAAAGTTTTGAAATTGCAGTTGGAAATCCCAATTCATCCACAAATTTAGTAACCATTTCTTCGTCGGCCGCTTCCGTCTCAACACATAGCAACGTTCCATCACCGACAACTTCTGTTCATGTACATATTTAAATTTGTTTTCCCATAAACATTGTACATTTGTCTTTTAGAGTGATGCAACTGTGCAGTTAATTCATGCCACTTTTATTTCCTGCCTTCTCAAGTTGACTGCTTTCAACTTCGAATTGACGAAAATGGTATGGGAATAAAATGTGTGCGGCACAAATGTGCTGTTATTCGGTACTATGAAAAGTAGGCAGTGTTCCAGGTGTTAACAGATGATGAACATGTGGCAGCAGCATCAGGTTATTTGACGACAAATATCCAAAATCCACCACAAGTTCGAATCAGTACCCAGTCGTTGTCGTCTTTTTCAACAGCTGCTGGACATCAATACCAGCAGCAGGTGGGGTCATAAGCTATATTGACAGTTCAGTTGAATGGAAGTTTGGGTTTTAAATCTTGGTGTTCCAGACTAGTTCTGTAACGAAGCTTGTCTCAACCGCTAATGGTATGATAACCAGAAATATGAACGCTTTGTCATCGTATGGCCCACAAACAACGGAATCGCTAACTCCAGTCATTCCTCGTCCGGATTCATCGCAGGTCATAAATTTTTGTATTTAAATGATTAAGTTTTCTAATAAAGAAAGGAAGAAAGCTTATGTCAGGATCTCTTGTTCTGAAACTTAGTGTATTGTTACTTGAAAGAGAACCTTCAGTTCGAGGTTTGGCACTGACCATAACCATGAGATTCTTGATGGTGTGAAATTCTTGCTATAATTACCAATAAATGCACATAAATCAATTTTAAAATAAAATTCATATTTTCAGAGAGTAAATCAAGCTGGATGCAACAAATAGGAAGTGATGTAGAAACATTTTATTTATGGTCAAGTAGTATAATAACGTAACAGCATGTACTGATTATTTGTAAGGAGATAGATATCCATAAATCACTATATACATATAAACATAATAGAACTATTTGAAAGCTCGGAACCTGCGAAATAATGGATGTCGATCTTCATCTTTAACAGTTCTTGTTTTTTGTGTATAGGAGATGGAGTTGCTTCCAGAGAAAGATGAAAACGAGCCTTCTTTTCGCATCGTCTGTAAAATAAATGTAGGAGGTAAGGATAAACCATAAGTGAAGATCTATAGTGGATTTTTAGTTGTCTTCTTAGAAAAGAAGGAATGGCGCGGTTTTCATATTTTTGGGCGTATGATTGGATCCCAGCAAAACATGGAGTAAAAAACTCGAACAGTCTTAGGAATAGTGTTGGTGAAATGTGTAGGGAAATGAAGCTAGTTCTACACTTGACATTAAAATAATCAATATACGAAATCGAATATAAGGAAGTAACCGAATATAAGAAACGTATCAAAGGAAGTCGAGAATTCGGAGAAAAAAGCAGTGGACTTACTTTCGTTTCTCTTGAACCATCTACACTTTCTTCCTTGATATCTTCCTCTTCAGCATCTGCATCCGAAGCAGCCAGTACCTGCTGCAGTAGCTGCAGTTGGGATTCTTTGGTGGCTAATTTTAGAATTTCATTTTCCATTCCTGGCAAGCGGTTTACAACCTATTTTGAGAGAATTAAAAGGTTTAGAAATTGTGAGGTATAACAAGTGAATCAACTTTTGGCTCTTTTCCTACGCAAAACAATTCCTTAGAGTAATTATAAATTGATATTAGCAACTGGGATAAAGTACAAACCTTATAAGCGTAACCCTGGTTTACCAAGAAACGTTGCCGCTTTCGTGAATAACTCATTTCAACAGTGTCCTGAAAGGAGCTGCCGTTAAAGAAGACAAAAAAAAAAAAAAACCTAAGCCAAAGATTGAAAACATCAGATTACTTGCGAAACGAGTGAATAGAAAAAGGCATTGAATGCATCACTGGAGTTTTTTTTGGCTCGTAATATACGCCCCAAACGTTGTGCTTCTTGCCTGCGAGAACCACCTTGTGCCGATATTTGAATCAGAACGTTAGCTTCAGGTAAATCAAAAGATGTGTCCGCAACCTATAAAAAGATTCGAAATGTTAAGTTCGTATATTTGGTAAGTCAGTCTTCACTGTTCCACCGAAGGTACTCTGCTGCTTCATGGTTATGTAACTGCTTAACATGCTAACATAATCATTCCTTTTTTACAATGGATTTTAGCCTTAACTGAATATTTCAGACAAACCTTTGACACGAAAATTGTGTTCACTTTCGGATTGTACTGGAAGTTTTGCAAAATTTTCATTCGTTCGTTTTGTCCTGTTTCACCATATAAAAATGGTTTATCCGTCTCTATGGCATATTTTTTCAGTGCGAACACATTATCAGAAAAGACGATTATCTTAAAATTGAAAGGAAATTTTGATTATGCTAAGTATCTCCAAAATCCGGACTTAAATCACCAGTATTGGGCTAATGCGGAGCAGTTATCATTTAAAAAAAAGATTTCGAAAAAGAATTCTCGGCTTAATTGAAGAGACTGTTATACATCCAACTAATGCGCAATCCATTTGCCTTTGTTTTGTGGTGGTACCCTTATCCAATTTTCATACTTTTGTTATCAAGTTGAGCTGATCGCTCGTATCAAAATACTAGAATCTGTTTTGATTCAGTCCAACTCAATGGGCCTCCAAGATTCAACAGGAGTGAAGGAAAGAACAAGGACTACATCTCGAATTTTATTTATGGCAAGATTAAATTCATGATAACTATTTCTTAGAATAAACCTGCACCTTATCATTTCGTCGTTCGTGGTATTTGATAAGGAACTGACATATGCGAAATTTGTTGGGATTCATTACAGCCAATAAAAGACGACGACCAATTTGAGCACGCAAATAGTATGAGTAAAATTCGGCACTCATAGGACACCAAACCTGGAAGACAAGTCGACAGGTCTACACGTTGAAGTTAAAACTGACCACGTCAAATAAGCAGTTTATGAATATTTCAATATCCCGTTTCTTCAAAATGCACTACCTCAGCACACTGTACTTTCGCAATATGCCCTGCTTTTTGAAGTTCCATCCAATTTGCTTCATATATTTTTGGACCGATCAAGAAATTAAGATCGGTGATTTTATCATCTTCGCGTACCAAGGTAGCCGTTAATCCTAACTTACAGTGTGCTCGAACAATTGTTAATACGCGTCGAAACATTTTAGCTGGTATTGTGTGTACTTCTGCAAATTATAATAATCAAGAAAAATAATGAGAAAATCAGTTTTTTGCCAGAGCACGTGTATAATAAATTATGAGTTTTATTTATGCATTCAGAATTAGAATCACATACCATCAAGTAAGACTAATCCCCATTCACGGCTTTCAATATATTTCATAGCTTCCTCAGCTGCATATGTTCGTTTTCCAGTATATGCAACCATAGAATACGTACTTATGCATACAATTGGTTTATTAGCATTTGGACCAGACGGCACTGGATCACGTGCCTCACGTGTGAACCGAATCAATTGGTCATCTCGAATTGTTGACCAAAGCTGAAAATTTTCCAAGACACTCTGTTAGGATTTGTCACGGCATTTATCAGTTTTACTATCCTTTTTCTTCTACGCTTTACAAAACCGCCGAAAATGTTTCTAATTCCATTTTACTACATAATTTGGAAATATTATCAAGTAATTGACGAAATAGGGAAGGAAATATCTATGGGCAGTGGGAAATAATAATCTAATTTAAAAAACCTTAAATTGCCCACGCCACTGCTCCACTGAAACGTTTGACGTTGCTAAGACTAAGCATCGCTTGTTGACTGTCGTTGCTGCTGTAACGCCAACTAATGTTTTGCCAGCACCACAGGGCAGGACAATAACACCAGAACGCGCACGACTATTACCGAACATCTTCCGCAAACTCTTTTCTTGATAAGGCCTGAAGAGAGACATTGTTTGAATTTTGAAGATGAATTCCGCAGATTTTTTTTGTTTTAAGAAGTTCTTTATAAAAAGACCGAGTTAAAATATGATACCTTAAATTGGTCGATGGTTTGAGATCGATCCCAAGATTTTCATTAAAAGTATCATTGCGAAAATCATATTCCGCTAGCAATGGATATTCTAATTCGATGCAGCGTTTCTGTACAATTTCAATCGATTCCTGTTTAATCTTCAAAAAATTTTCTGTTACAGAGAATTTTTGGGGATTTTTTTTTCTGCAAGAAATCATGCGATTTAATTATAAATTATGCTAATATTCTGTTTAATTTACTTCAAAAGTTAGCAGTTGGAGATTTTTAATAGCTTCTTCATCTTCATCATCATCATCACCATCTAATTTCCCGTAGTATGTATCGATATCCTCGGGTACGTTGTTTAATTTTCCAGATTCTTTTCCTTTAGCTTCTTGATGATGATGTTGAGTTCCTGGGATTTGTATTTTCTCCAAGGTTATGTCCTAAAAAACAATAAAAGTTATATGAGACCTTGAAAAAAAAAAAAAAAAAACAAAAAACTGAGAGTCCTAAAAGAAATCCAATAAGATGCCTATCAATTTTACTTATTTTGCAGCCCCTGTTCTTCACTGAGCCCTGAGTATAAAGTAAGTTTTAAGTTTACTGTTTGTGGCACGTCGATTCCAGGTTTATCTTCTGTAAGACATTGCTGAATTATTTTATCTTTCAGCAAAGTTTGTATAACGTCAGAATGACGTGATTCAATGAAATAACGATTGTATTTCAGCACTAACTTCACCTTTCCGTAGCTAACAGTACACATCTGCAAAAACAAAACTATTTATCAAGAAGGTTTAAATAATATTTTATTTTTTCTAGCTCCTACATTATTTACTTATTTTGAGCAGTTTTCATTGGCCAATTCCTTTCCAAAATAAAACTTAAAAACTTTCCGCATCCTTTTCTCCCACTCATATAATGCCTATCTCAGATGGGATTAACTCATCTGAGTGAAGGAACCACTTCAAGTTCCGTATTACTGTTTCTCATCAATTTAGTGAAATTTTAAAGATTTGACATATAATTGTATTCTATCAAATGAAAATAGTCTGTAGACAGATAAAAAAATATAGACAACAGAAGCTTAATTTCTCACCTTGATAAATTCTATAATTCCTTTTGGCAAAGAAGATTTCGATAATCTCTCCAAATATTCAATAATATCACTGGTTTGTAAACCAATTGATACAGCAGCATATAATGAATATGCCGTAAGTTGATATTCGTGAATGAATTCTGGTCTACAGACTGGCTAAACGACAGTGTTAAATTCAATTCGAATTAAGCTTAGCCATAGATAATATGATAATAGCTTGCTTGTTTGCTTGCTGTTCGTTAGGATAAAGCCTGGGATTTTTCAAACTCTTATAGGATATTTTAAGTACAAATTTTGAAGTTTAGAAATACGAGAAGCAAAACCTCAGAGATGGCAATTAAGAAATCGTGGGCATGCTTGTACACCGGACTAAATGATTCCAAGAAAATGTGTCCGTCGGGAGCAACCCAGAGAGGGCGTGATGCATAATCGGGTTTCAGTTTCATTTCATAACGATAATCCTTTGCTCCAAAATCATCGGTACGCGTAACTATCGTCTGCCCTTCTAAATTCTGACTAGCTGCTTTCGGCACTAAAATATATTGCACTAATTGGATCGAATTTGGAAGTAGTTCTACTAACTATAAAAATGTGAAAGAAAGAAGAGCAGCAAAAAAATCTTTCAGACCAAAAGAGGAACGGCTAGTACTGAAAAAAGAAGACATAAGGGCAATAATTATTAATATGTGATGGTCAATTGTTTTCAAATAATATTTAAAAATGGAATTTAGATTCCGAAATTAGTATTTAAATGACAAATATTCACTAATGTAAGAAATTCTCTACATTCATTGCGAAAAGAAATTATATGTGAAGTCTTTAAAATATCGTCCTGCAAAAAAAAGAAAATCCCAATCCCCTGTCTACATTGAAAAAACCAACCTGTGGCGTCCTTGTCACTGGAATTACTTCTTTCCCCCAAATTACTCGACTGCGAATTTTCATCAGCATTAAAATCAGCGTTGTACTGCTCCCAGCGACCACGTTTACGTCGTTCGCTTTTACCGGGAGCCATTGTTTACAAATTATCTAGATCTGTTATATAAAAAGGATTGAATATTACTTAGAAAAAAGCGTTTCGCACCGAAACCATTAACGTTAGCAGTTTGCACCAAAGACAAACAAAACTACTCCTGCAACACGTTTATATATTACTAATTTAAGTTTCTTAAGAACAGTTATATATGTCATAATTAAAACTATGAAGAGCAATCTACACTTGGACTAAATAAATTAAGAATTGAACTGGATTCAATCCATACGATAACAAAAAGTCATAATGATTTGCATTATTTACTTCACAATAAGTAATTTTTCCTTATTAATTTATTATTCATATCACTGAGAACACATTATTGTTCATAAATCTTCGAAAAACTTGCAATGTATACTTATAAAGAGCAATTAGGAAAAAGACAGCAACAAATAGGAACATCTTAAGAACATATTAATTAAAAATTTTGGATTCAGAAATGACATGCTTGAAATATTTGAATATTTTGAGAACCATATTGGAACAGTTTATTCCAGTGAATAAAAATACCAAAACAGCATTTAGCACTCATCATAAATATTGCAATATTCCAACCTGCCAGTATAGATGGGTTGCAGAAAATAATCAATGAAGTTACTGCATGAAACAATTCAAGGAGAAAAAAGAAAAGAAATCCAAGTTTCGATTTGTGCAGCTTTTCTGTTCTATGTTAAATTCTAGTTTTACCTCACCCGACTTTCTTATCCTTCCAGAAACAACAGCTTAAGTCGGTGTAGTAACATTGCAAAAGAAAATGAATAGCGAAATGGTTGTCACGCAAGCACAGTTTTTTTCGCTGAACCGAAATTTGGCGTTGACAGAGGATATGTCTGTTTATAAATAAGTTTCAATTCACTTTTCAAATTTCCCAAACGACGATCTCTTGCTGCAATTGGTATTACTGCTTTTATAAATAATGGTTGCGCAGGTCGTATCTCTTCCGGCAACATTTCTGACCAATTTTTCCTTTTCAGGATTGAAACGAACTCATCGGCCTTCTGTTCACCATTAGACAAATCAATTTTGTTCAAAGCAATGATTGTTGGCTTCTTCACTAAAGATGGATCATACTTTTCCAACTCTATATTCAAAAGTGCAACAGTTTCTAGGGCACTACGATATGGACTGTTGAAAGACAAGTCAAGTTTGAAACCTAGCACATCAATAACCATCAGCAATATATCGCTGAACTCCAGATGCTTCAAGAATTCTCTTCCTCTTCCACGATTCAGAGCTGCTCCTTCTATCAGTCCTGGTAAATCGGCAATGGACATACTGAATGGAACGTCATTATCGTCAGCGGATTCTGAATCAGATTCAAAGTGATTAATATAACCAATTTGAGGTTTCACCGTTGTGAATGGATAACTGGCTATTTTTATGCGTTTATCTGGTACTAAAGCCTTCATCAATGTCGATTTGCCCGCATTTGGGAAACCAACGAGACCAATATTCGGGTGAAGTTTGAGGTGCAGATCGACGAAAAATTGTTCACCAGTAGTTGCTTGGAAGCAGTTTTCGGCGCAAGCTCCACGGCCGCCACGAGCTATTTTGTAACTGAATAGCGGTCGTGAACAGCGTGCCACCAGCAATTTGTTTTCCGCATTTATCACATCGACACCTACGGGGACATAAAGAATTTTTGGCTTTCCATTGATGCCAACAAGAGAAGTTTTTGATGAATTTTTACCACTCTGAGCTTGTACCTTTAACACACGTCCTTTAGCCTTCCTCAACATCTCCTCAAAAGTTATCTTCGGATCTCCAACCATAATCACGTCACCACCATTCCCTCCAACACCATTAAACCGCTGCAATCCTTGTCCTCCATTACCGGCACGTATGAAAAGTCGTAAACGGTCACAACTGACAACACCTTCGCTAGAAACAGTTGAAATATACAATTTTCGACACAGTCTAACTGGATCGAATAGCGGTCGCCATGTTTGTTTCATCGGACAATAATCCTGAAAGACCTCATTTAATTTGGTCTATAACTTCCCAAAATGTTTAACTGAAACTCACAGCTCACAAAAATACATTTTCGGAAAAGTGAAAACAAAGATATGAAAAATAGCATTATTCGGAAACTGCCGCAACACTGGTGAACTCTCCATGACATTATTTTGAGTGTTAAACGAGTTGAAAATGCAAAGTTTTCGTGTGTATATTCAAAATGAAACCTTGCTCAATAATTTCCATCGGACCTTTTACACAACTTTCAAACTTCAAACTAACAACTACCCTCGCGATATGCAGGCGTGAATTTTGGCAACGACTACATAGCAGTTATTTACTGGAAATGCTAATTCTCTAATTCAATAAGACATTCAAAACATCAACCTGCAATGCATGAAAGCAAAGCACCATTTTACAGGTAGAATTCGACCTAGCAGCGTTTTTACCTCTTTCGACTCTTTCATGACTTCTAAAAACAATTTTTTTTTTTAATTTTCTAAATTGAAAGAAAATTTTTTCCCCAAAATTGGAAAATTTTAAGCCTTAAACATATTGGAAACTCAACTAGACTTCAAAAAAATAAAAGAATTCGTTTTCCAAGCACAGATGCACATATAACTTTTCAGTTTGTTCAACCCTTACACATATGTTTAGCTAAATACGTTGAATCATCACTGATGTAACAGTCATAATGAAAATATATAGCAAATATGGTCGGGAAAAGTTTCTGGAGAAACCACTTTTAATATACATGATGGAAATATAATTTTTTAAACGAAAATAAAAAAGGAATAGGAAAACAAACTACAAAATGTACAATATTCCAGCTTTACAACATTTCAATCACAGTGTATGTCTATTTTTCCAAAAGTTGCATATACATCACATGGAGGAATAGAAAATATACAACAAGAAAAATACGAGAAAATTCGGGGAAGGGGTGAACAAATACAAGCCAGAATTAAATAACGAACAGAGGTAAAGAGACCTGCTTTGGATGGACATTCCTGTATCTCGTTCTTCTCTTTTTTTTTTT
>PQVD01000167.1:8067-46203 GCA_003012265.1 Setaria equina
GTCAAAAAAATTTTTGGAATGGAAATAAATGAAAATAGTACGTTAAATTAGAATATATTTTTACTTATCCCTTAATTTTTGATAATAGTTTTTTTTTTTTACCCATATATCTAATACATTACATGCAAAAACAATGTAGTCCAGAAAGTAATGGAAATGAAAATTGTAAATTTATTTATTTTAAAATTAAGCAGCAAAATTTGATTTAAAAAATGGATCTAAGATAGAATAAATAAAATTATAAGAAATTAAATAAAACAAAACAAAAATTATATTAATAACCTAAATGGTTGCAATAATTTTTCTTTTTGTTTACACATGATACTTCAAATTGAAATTAATAAATATTTTAAATTAATAAAAAAATGAAGCATTATTTATTTACAAACAAATTTATTATCGACTGTCGCTTGAATTGTTTTTTTTTTCTTTTGCAAATTGATTTAATTAATTTGCTTTTATTAAAGCATGAGATTTAAAGCAGGCAGAATTTATTTAAGCTTAATTTAACCACTAAAAAAAAAAAATAAATTTCAAAAGGACAGAAATTATGAAGTATTTTTTGAAACAATTACTTCTGTTTTTTCACTAACTTATTCCTTTCAATCTGCTTAATTAGCTAACTTGCTAAAATCATATTAGCTTATTTGCTAAATTTAGCTCATTTCTGATAAATATTCAACACAATGAAGTAGATCATCAATTTTTTTTTTTTTTTTTTAATTCTTTAAATGAAATATGAATTATAAGGACGTAACATCCACTTGACTTCTAATCGCTATAGAAAGGTTTTGTGAACTTGGCAGTCCTGAAACTCAACCGTATTGATTGCATTTCTTGTGGTTTCCTTTACTAGTAATACAAAGCTTTTAATTAGGAAAAAAACATTATCGAAATGATGCATGCTCACCATATATCCAATTAGATTTTTTGTTTGATGGCTTTCTCCGCTCTGGTTCCCTGATATTGTTCTGTAATGGATATTCAGGCACTGTGATTATTGAGGCACTTGAAATTCGAGCATATGCTCTGCTGCTCTCTTCTGAAATAGAAGTGAGAGGTCAAACTGATTGGATTTAGTATTTAGTATTTTCGTCACTGTAAGATTTTTGTTCGATACATATTACATTTCATGCAACTATATTTATGTACTAGAAATTTTGGCTACGGCAAGGCATTTACATGGTGGTTCAAACAATATGAAGAGAAAAATGCAGAATTTTTGAAATTTGGAATTGGAATTTGAAGTGCCAAAATTAGTTTGGAAGGCGGTAGTTTACATTCAAATAATTTCATATTGAGATTTTTACTAGACAAAACTATGCAGAAGTACGTTTCAAAATTTTAAGAAATTTTTTCCATCGAGTGATATATTCGTTTTGCACAGCTAATCTCTTACCCTGGAATTGATCAAAGAGAGAGGGTAGTTGGGAAAGATTTTTTGCGACTAAATCATTCGATCTAACATCGAAGCTGAATTTTACAGACTTTTTTTTTTATGTTACTCATCATCGTACTTTATAAATAATAAAATTCTGGATGTTTATAAAATTTTGGTTGGTAAAAATGCAATATATTTCTTTTCATGTGCAGCAACACTTGAAGTACAATAGAATAAAGTTATTAATTTGAAATTTATTTTGGAACTTTCGGAGCTGAACTTCGGAAATTGGTAGAATAAGATGGGTGTACCTCGAGGAACTTTAGGACTTTGACAAAGAATGTAAGGCAAAAGTAAGCTTTAATATAATTTTTTTTTTTTAACAATTTTTTACGCTGACTGCTAATAACTTAAATATACTCTTGAATATTATACAGATATTTGTCAGTTGTTTGCCTTCTTGACATGTGAATATTTTCAAAATAATTATTTCAATAAAAGTTGAACTTCAACTTTTGAACTCTTTAATTAATAGGTAATGCAACAAATTTTCATCTAACCTTTGGAAAGTAATAAGTACAAAAGGATTGGAGAAACTATGAAATGTCTTACCACAGTAATTTTAAAACATTTCTCTTCATAACAGTAATTTTAGCTTTGCACAGTATTGAACTATTAAATTATATTTATTTCATTTCTGGGAAAACTGACCGAATGCATTAATAGGTTTAGCGACTTCTGGTCGAACAATAACGGAACGTCTGGAAGCGCGTAGTCGATTTCTCGGTAGTTTCAAGATTAGAATACAGCATAAGATCAGGACAGATAAAATAAGAGTTGCAGCAACAGACGCAGAAATGATCCACACATAAATTCTCATCTCATTTAATTCTCTCGATGAAGTAAGCAAATAAATATCGAAGGAGCAAACAGCGTAGTGTAATTCAAATTTTCACAGTGATTTTTGTCAATCTGTTCATTCCTCAATGTTCACTATTTTGTGAAGTAACGAAGGAAGTTACAGAAAGTAAACGAAGATTGTTAATTCAGTTTACAAATGCAATGAAGTTAAATGGCACACAATTAAGCTGAAAAAATTTCCTGCAAAAAAAAGTAATGCTAAGCAAGATGACGGATAAGTTATGCCTACTTCCTGAATCTCTTTTCAGCAACACTGCTGAAAATGGAGAAGAATTGTACTGAAATAAATACTCATATATCTCTAGTCAATGTTCACCGAAATATTGGTAAAAAGTAATGTCGTATTAGGTTGGGATATTAGTGTAATAAAGGCAGTTGGAAGACAAAACATATACTAAAAATTGAAAGTAGACTTCCAGTCCAGACTATTTCCTGATAACCTGAATTGAGAAAGTTTTAGCTTTGTTTTTAAAAAATTCAGCAACTATTATTTAATAAATGAGGAGAAATTAATTAGCGATACTAGTCATTGTTGCAGTTTTCACTAGATTTGCAACATTGAACTTCATTGTATTTCAGGAAAAAAATATTATAAAAAAAAAATTGCGATATCAATGTTCAAATCAGAATTTGTCTAGAGAGCTTTACAACATACAACAAACATGATTCATGTTGTGAATAGCATTAAAAGAATTTCCCTATCAAATACGTCCTTAGGCTTCGCGGCGTTTGGATGAAGATGTACCGCAGCCAAGATGGACTATTCATTTAGAGTTAGAAATGGATGAAAAGTTCGGGTAATTAGAACTTGAATTTACCAAATCAAATCTATTTTTAGTTTTATTTTCCGGCACTATTAAATTTTTGTTGGGTGAAAATGAAAACACTTTTTGTTATAAAAATTTTATATTTTCATTGGGTCCTATATTGTTACTTGCCAAATCTTCGTCAAATACAAATTACCAAACCACATGCAGCGCTGAAAGGCAATGTATGCCTTTTCATATATATGTCGGCGTTAACAAATGCAACTGAAGGGCATAGCCAAAATGATGAAGGATTTATTGCCCTAATAAAGATCAAGTTTCAGAAATTTAAGTATTTCACTTCAAGCATTCGACAAAAGTTTGGCCCTAAGGCTCAGAAAATAAAAGAATGAAAGCGAAAAAAAAATTCAACTTTAACCGTTTTTTTTTTTTTTTTTGCTCAAAATCAATTTCCTTAATTTTCTTACTACATACAACTCTTTTATTTAAGAATGATACCTTTTCCGACTAGACCACATCTTCTCCTAAACTACCAAACTTTGTTTCACCGATCTAGCAATACTAAGACGACATGCCTCAGTGCATGCAGATGCAATGCACGTTCATGAACAGCAATTATTATTGCACAGATGTATGTGTACACATATATTTAACAAAGCACGGGACATCAATTCTTACACAAATGACAATGATATATTGATAAAAACTGATAATGGATGCAACATATGAATGCATTTTTGAGATTATTTCTTGACGTGTCGTATAAACTTGAGAAGCAGAACACTTTTGAATCAATGTGCTCACATCTAATTAGAATTTAACTTATTTAAACTATACTCTCTTCATTAAACAGTGCGCAGCATGCCAATTCTTTGTTTCCTTGAACCACCAAAGAGGCTACTTGTAGCAAAGGAGGAGGAACATTCTAGAGGGACAAGGGTGACAGGATGACATTAGTGATGAATGAAGAAGGTAAGGAAGGAAATGAAGGAATCACAATGCACAGATGTGAATTTCAAAGTATAAAAGGGAAGAAAATGATACAAATGGAAATGGAAAGCAATTGCGATGGAACGGCCGGAAAGGGAAACATACAAGAATGCCCAAAAATGCAAATCGTTCAGATGCTCCGATCGCATTTGCAGTGGCTTCGAACGTTCCTTCCATTTCCTGTTAATCCAGCAATGGATGTATGAGCCATTACACTTTTTGACCATTTCTGAGGTTAGGGCTTTGGCTTCATTAAGAAATGATGCAGTTTGCTGATTATTTTAGGTTGAACTTAGCAACAATCCTTCAGGGTGAACTGCATAGTTTTAAAAATAATAAGAAATTTCATGCACTCGAGCAACTACCACACCATTGACAAATATCAATTTACGATAATGTTTCCAATTCCTCCTATTCTTCCTTTTCGGGTCCTTAAACGATATTTTCACTAAACACTTTAAGGTATTGTAATTGTACAATGCCTTATTAAAAAAATAATAATAATTAAAATATTTGATCTTTCACTAGGGGTACAAAAAAGAACATTAAATAAAATTAACTTTTGCCAAAGTTGAAAATTCTAACACGAGTTTCAAGAGGCTATAAGGAATTACATTACTAAAGTGAATGAAAGCATTTTTCATAGCAGAACCGATAAATTTTTTCAATACAAAATTTTATTCATGAAAAAATCCATGGTCATTCAACCATTCTGTAGCTATTCAACTCCACTAAAATGAATAATCAACTAGGTGATGATAGCTTCCATTTAAAACCTCATTATGTGTTTCTATTAATGTTTCCTGTCCTGACCCCCAACCTTGTCCCATGTCCCCCGTCCCCTGTCCTCTGTGTGTGCCCGTTTCCTGTTCCCAATCATCTCTACCCTTTCCTTCTCCTTATAACATGAGATTCTATGGATTCTCCATCTGTTTTATGCCATCACATTCTATTTCTGAATTTCAACCACAAAACCTTATTCAGAAATATCTTTATTTGAACTTCTTTTGGTAATTTTTAATTTGAGCTTTATTTCTATCTGACTTTCTCTAATAACTTTTATGGGGATTTTACTGACCATTTTGTGACTTTTAATTTACTTTCAGGGAATTTGCTCTGAAATGCCTAAATTTTGTTAAAATGCAGATTTTCATATCCTTACCAAACAAAAATTTATTATTACTATTAAAGTAAAAAGTAATTTAAAATCCTGCTTACCATTCTAAATCACACTGGATCAAATTCACTTGCAAATTTAACAAATTCAAATGTGACTTGATTGGTTTAAGATTGACTAATCAGTTTTGACAAGTATTTCAGTAGCAGGACCTGTTTAGGACAATTGTCACCCTTAGCACTTTCTCAGCTGCTTGCTGATGTTTTCATTTGACTAATAACTGCTGTTTTACCGTATTGATGATATGTGTTGTATTTTTGTCTTTTATTTCATCTGACCTA
Organism: Setaria equina; assembly: GCA_003012265.1. Taxonomy (NCBI): domain Eukaryota; kingdom Metazoa; phylum Nematoda; class Chromadorea; order Rhabditida; family Setariidae; genus Setaria; species Setaria equina. The sequence continues at coordinate 13,585 of PQVD01000167.1, forward strand.
AAAGTTCAGCTGAAAATCTCTTGGTTCAAAACTATGAATAATGGGCAATGTCGCACTTTTCACATTCCTTATGGTTCCGTGTTATTTTTTCAAATTTCCTGGGTAAAAAAGGAAATTTAATTTCAGTATCTTTTCATTTCCCACATATCAATTAGAAATGTGAACAAAAAAAAAAAATTTACGATACAAAAATCCTATGGCTCTAAAAATCTTAAAATTGTTTATTTTAGTATGTAGTAATTTTAGTACGTAAATAGATTCAAAAAGAAAAGAAATGAAGACTTTCATTTGGATGTAACAATTAAAATGAATTATATTGCATCATTCACCTTAAAAATATTCATTTAATTAACCTGACTTTTTTATCATGAAGATAAATTAAATTAACTTCTGGACTAATCTGTTTTGTGATGCCAGTTAGCATTCAATAAAGATGTAGTTTGAAGGCATGGAAGTTTTTTGGTATATTTATTTGAATGGCTATATTTAAATAATTCCTCATTATTAATGCTACTAATGGAAACAAATCATGGAAACAAAATTCCATACTTTTTAAAACCATTTGATAGATTAAATGAAAAATTCAATAAATTCTATCATAATCGTCACTTAAGAGGTTCTTTTAAACTTACAGTTGAAACATTATCTGATTGACTGGAGGTCGGGAATGATCCTGATGTGTGAAAAAGTTTGAAAGGTGAAGAATATTACTAAATGCTAAAGTTGACAAAGACATCTACTTAATATATTAAGAAAGCAGCTTCATCTATCCAGTTGTTTAAAAACAGAAAATGGAAAATGAATTACTCCTTGGAGTTTCATCAGAAATAAGCTGGAAAAAGTTTTAGTCTATTCATCACAACAAAGGATGATCTTATTTCATCAGCTTCGTCGAGAGCTAAATTTTCCAAGCTTTTCAAAAATAATCGCTTAAGTGCATTATGGACTTCTCCTGATATCCACTTTTAGTCTTTACAAAAATTCGATGTTAGCATTCCCATCTATTTTTGGAAACTATCAAGATATCAGTCTCTATGCAATTGCTTAGGCATCATTCCCCCATCTCTCGCAAAAATCTCAATAACAACGAATGTGTCAGTGTAAGATGTAAAGATAACATATGATGTGCTGGAAATTTCGACACTGAGTTTAACGGATTGGTTTATTTTACCGCATTTTCTTAATTGAATGATCATCTATTTGAGGTAATGTAAAGTCAGGCTTATTACCTTTACTTTTTTTTTCATGCATTCAAAAAAATCAGTGATCTTCGCCTCCTCGGAAAAATTACCAATTGGTTTCTGAACCAATAATCATATTATTTCGCAAAATTTTGTTATTTATGGGTAGTAATTATAAAAAATAATTTCATTCACACAGTAGTCACATGTAGCTGCAACAAATTACTAAGAAATCAAGTGGATGTTTATGCAGTAATATTAGTGATTTTTGCATAAATTTTATAGGAGATAGAAGAATAAATCGCCTGTAAATTTTCTGCAGTCTTTACATAATGCATCATTCAGATTCTTTTTCCTCGGGTCATCTTTTGGAATTTTTCACATACGCTACTAAGAACATTAAAAGCTTAGGAAGCACTTCCTGTATTTGCAACGTTTTTTAGAATATGGCGTGAAATGATAATCCTTTGTATCTGACTTGTACCTTCGTATATTTGATAAATTTTTGCATCGCGCATTAATTTTTCTACCGGATATTCTTTGCTGAATCCATTGCCTGTAGAAAACATTCTACATATTCCACAAACAGAATAAATCAATTCACTTCTACTTTTTCCTCAGTTATTCAAAAAAATACTGCTCCTGTATAAAAATAGATGTGTTACGTTTATTTTAATCATAATTTAGTTAAAAACAAACCTCCGAAAATTTGTACAGCATTGGTTGCAGCAATATTCGCAGTATCGGCAGCGAAACATTTCGCAACTGAAGCATAATATGAAGAACACGAATGATTGTCGATAGCCAGTGCGGCACGGTATGTGATTAACCGAGCCAATTCCAGATTTGCTGCCATATCGGCCAAAATGAATGCTACTCCTTGATTCTAAATAGCGAATGGAAATAAAGATTAGAAAAAGTTGAAACCACGTAGCACTTACTCCTCCCCTCCTAAACTAATCACTATTGTCAGTGCTATTGAAAATAAAATTTTGATTGATCCTTGTTAGTCGTAATCTATTCTCTGAAACTAAATCATAAAACTTCTGAAGAAGTGTTTGTTGAATACCGTAACGATTGGAACTCCGAATGCTTCCCTTTCTAATGCATACTTAGTTGCCTCGTCAACAGCACGCCAGGAAAGTCCCGTAGCCGCAGCTGCAACTGAAGGGCGGGTCGTGTCGAATGCACCTAATGCTATTTTAAAGCCGCCACCAGGTATACCGAGAACGTTCTGGAAAAGCATTACTTACAACTGCAATGATTTTTAGCACAAACAATTCAACAGTAATTATACGAGTTAAAATATTTTCACCTCCATTGGCACTACAACATCCTCGAATATTATTGCTCGCGTATCAGAGCACCGTTGTCCCATATTCTGTTCCTAGAATAGCTAATAATTAATGATATTTTAATTAGTAAATTAAATTAGTTCCAAACTCCATCTCCCTTGATAAATTAAGACTTATCCTTCTTCGCGAAATGTTTGTTTTTAAGACTTTACCTTCTTCCCTCTTATTATTCCTTTTGCATCGCCATCAACAATAAAGGCAGTGAATGCTTTGCCTGGTGACACCTTCGGATTTGGATCTGTTCGAGCCAATACGAAAAACCACTTCGCTAGCCCACCACCGGTTATCCAAGCTTTGGTACCATTCATCACATACGAATTGCCTTAAAATTCAATCCATTAACTTTTCGCAACATTTTTAAGTAATTCAGAAGTCGCTTTCGAGTTCAACATCGCAGATTAATTCATTTTCGTGACATTTTTGCTCTTAACTATTCCATATTATTCTAAATTATTCCATTCTTAGCAATCAATGGATACCTTTCTTTTCAGCTCTCATTTTAATACCTGAAACGTCGGATCCGGCACTCGGTTCCGTTACACAGTATGCCTAAAAATTAATTACCAAACCTTACAGAAATTACAAGCGCAGAGTGTTTTTTTAGAAATTTTCAGTTTATTGGAATAATGAAACTACGATAGCCAGTACTGGATTCTGATCGTATCCTTTCAAAAAAATACCCATTTTAAAATGCTCAAACATTTCTCGCCCTTCTCAATTATGCCAGAACAATTCTGTTGTCTTTTTTTATTTTGAAAACTTACTGCAATAACTGGTTCGCTAGCAAGCATCCCTAAATACTTCCTTTTCTGTTCTTCATTACCAGCCATAATAATAGGTGCCGCAGCTAACGACGATCCCATAATGCAAAGTTGAATAGCAGAACAACCGTAGGCCAAAGCTTCAATTACCAGTACGGTTTCTAGGCACGTTAATCCTGGTCCACCTAAAAAGATGAGGATATTTTCATCTGTTGACACATTTGCTGCCACATCCTTTGATGTAATGAATAAACTAAAGAATTATTTGCCTACCATATTTTTCCGGAATTTGTGGATTCATGAGGCCTATTCGATGAGCTTCTTTCACAATATCCCAAGGGAACTGGAATTGAACTCAGATAAACTAATTACTACATAAATTACGATTAGATAAACTAATTTCTTAAAGTAACAGATAAAAGCTATAACTTGTACAATAATCAGGTCATTGAGGGAATAACGGATGTAGGTCCTACGAGATCTTTTTGAGATCCTGAAAGATTGGATAAGAAGTGGGACAGTGTTAAATGAGTGTTCAGACATAAGAATGTTGTAACAAAGACGATAAGTGATAAGAAACTTTCCTAAAAATTACTGCTATTAATTACTAATCTGTCGAACTATCCAAATCGTAACTTTAGTGCTTCTATAAATTTAACATCAAAAATTTTGGAATCAGCTCCTTACTTCGCCAGTGTTATCATAATGAGCGGCGACAGGCATGATTTTGTCTCTCGTAAATTTCATCGCAATATTGCGATATTCACGTTGTATATCCGACAGCTCTACAAAGCAAATAGTAGTTTCCATTACCAGCGATTTACTTCAGTATCAAAATACTAAGGATGAATAATTGATAGACTGAACATTTGATTACAGATTAAATTAAGAAAAAACCGAATGAAAGAAATCGACGTTGCAACTGATTATTACAGCATAACAGCTTTCGGAATGTATACTTCGGAAACATCACTAAGAGCTCTGAAACACATACTTTACAAGAGTCCTCATTCAATTATTTAAATGTTGGTAAAAAACAAAATCCGAAATTTAATTAAAAATTGTAAAAGCAAAAAGGGATTCTTCAAGGTCAAAAGGACACAGAATTTATACTTTGTAGTACGATAATTAAAAGTCAACAGAAAGTATATCGGTGATGCATTTAACAGCTTGGATTAATCTTAGTTATAAAGGGAGTTAATCATAAGAAACATTTTATCAAACCATTCAATTATCAGATTGTTTGTATATTTTTATAGATATTTTTAATAGTTTTGTTTCACCACGAATACATTATTCACTTTATAGAGTAGCACTAATCAACAACATATGTTACTTCTGAAATTAGTAGAACTAGCAAAAAGAATTTCAGAAAAGATTTAGAAGCAACAAATCTTCGTAATACTGATATAAATGAGTTTTCTTCTATGAGGTAGTACTTTCGGGTCTTATCTTCTTCCTTCTCAATTTCAGATGTTGTTAGTTTCGATAAATGAAAAGTTTTCTTTAACTGACTTTAGAGTTTGTTGTTCTGAAATTATTTTAGCTCGAAACATTAGTATAATAGATGGTCTAAAGCTGGCCAAAATATTTCTTTCTCATAAAAGTGTGGTTGCAGTTCCAGTTTCTCGAACTCTCTTTGTTAGATGCCGAGAAATAATGATTCTTTGGATCTGGTTGGTTCCCTCATAAATCTGCAATATTTTCGCATCGCGCATCAACTTCTCTACTGGATATTCGCTATTGAATCCATTTCCTACAATAACTAAGTACTGTGGAAACTGCTAACGTGTTATAATCATAAGAAAATGATAACTACTAATTTTAATGGACAGCAGTGCACTAATGATTGCTGAATATACCGTCAAGTTTAAGGTAAAATTTATAAACGGCCTTTACCACCAAAAATCTGAACAGCATTAGATGCGGCTATATTGGCAATATCAGCAGCAAAGCATTTAGCAATAGAAGAGTAGTATGCAGCAGATGAATTCTGCATCACTTCCCAGGCACTTCGATAAGTCATTAGTCGTGAAAGCTCCAGGTTTATTGCCATATCGGCCAGCATGAATGATATAGCCTGAGATCAGTGAACTCAATAGATACACGTTGATTAGTCTCAAAAAGTTTCATGATAATCGTAATTTAAGGCAATTAAAGAGTTAATTCATAATTTGTGACTTCCTTTTGAAAAAGAACCTATGAGTGCAAATATTTTGCCTGGACACTTAGCCTTCATAACAGTTAATGTACCTGGTTGTTAGCAATTTGAGTACCGAATGTTTTCCGTTCCAGTGCATACCTGGTAGCTTCGTCCAAACAGCGAGCCGCTAATCCGGTTGCTATAGCTGCTACCATTGGTCTAAAGAGTTTTCTCCGTGAACTGTACCACTCAATCTCAGTAGTCCATTGCGAAACAATTTTAAGTGATTCATAATCCCAGCTAATAAATTATAATCGAGAGACTGAGATTATGACAACGCCACAGTCTTCGAGATTGCATTTTCAATAGTTACCTACCTGGTAGTATCGAAAGTCTTCATAGCAATTTTGAAACCCTCGCCCGGACTACCAATTATCTGTGATTCTGGCACTCGGACATCTTCAAATGTTATCCCACGTGTGTCTGATGCACGCTGTCCCATATTTATTTCCTGAAGTTCCACGAAATTCAAATTCATGTCTTCTTTGAATGCTTATCTAACGCAGTGCTCTACTGCTGTCAGAAGGATCGGAAGTGTTGAAAAAGGACACTTCCGGCAATGAGTCTTTTAAGTTTAAGTAAGGAAATTACTAAACTGAAATGAGTAACGAAGAGCTCACCTTTTTACCAATAGTAATTCCGGGTGTATCGGCGTCAACCACAAATGCCGTAAATGCCTTGCTGGCAGATATTTTTGGATCATTACTATTCCGTGTCAAAACAAAAAACCAATTTGCCACTCCACTGTTGGTAATCCACATTTTTGATCCGTTGATGATGTATTCGTCACCTTTCTTCTCGCAACGAGTCCGTGTAGCTGCAACATCTGAACCGGCACATGATTCTGTTACTGCATATGACTGCAATAGCATATCATCATAATGCTGAGTAGCAATGAAATTAATTTAGATATTGCTGTGATAAGAAGTATGCAACCAGCGGTATTTTGGAGAACTTATCACTTTTAATGACTACAGCAATGTAAAGTTTATGATCACAAATTAGTGAAATGAAAATGAGGGAACTTTTGACATATCTGAGAAAAAGTAATATCTGCATGAATTCCTTGGAAATGGAAAGATTGAAGAAAAGTACTCACAGCCATAAAAGGCTCTTCGACCATTCGTCCTAAATACTTTCTTTTCACTTCATCGCTGGCAGCTAAAATCAACGGTGTCTCAGCAAGAAGGTTCGTCAGCATTGCTGTGCTTATTCCCGTACAGCCATATCCAAAGCGTTCATAAATCAAAGCATTTGATACCATATCAAGTTCCAGGCCACCTTCAATAGATTATGAAAAAAAAGATTACTTGAAATATAATTTCTCACTAAAAGATATTTTGAAAGTGCTGAATAAACTGACGAGTAATAAATCCAAATGCGCAAATAATGCAATTACAGATATTTTTTTTTAAACTAATTTATTAAAACAGAGAAATGAAAAACTTACCATAACAGTGAGGAATCATTGTGTTCAAAAATCCATTAGCATGAGCTCTTTTAATCGTATCCCATGGAAATTGACCGGTTTTGTCGTACTTAGCTTCTACTGGAATCACCTCATCAGCCACAAACTTTCGTGCAGCTTCATTAAGTTGTTGCTGGCTATTCGTAAAATCTGGGAAATTTGATTTACTGGACAAAATCTAGAAATTTTACGGATCATGAGCGTCTACTGATTGTTCAAATATCCTCTTTTAAACTGGAACTAACCGAAACTGAGATTTGCGGATGAGAAACGATAAGAATGAAATATCTTCAATAACAAGCTACAGGTTGAAGTGCTGCGTGTCAACATTGATAAAATCTCAAAAAAAAATTTCACCTGAAAGTTAAAGAACATGTTGAAAAATTGAAACTCGAATTTCGCCAATATACATGGAGAAATATATTTCACAGAGACAACTGATATCTGTGAAGCAGTTTCTACTAATGAATAAATAATTCGTCATTCCTTTCTTTTCATCTTCATCTACCTTTACAAAATTCAAGATTCAATTTTTCATTTCAATTGTTATATTCCTATCACTACAAAACATTAAGATTAAACGTTCAGTGAAAGCTAGGAAAGAATAACACATTATTTTTTATTCAATAGCAGAAACTGTGTTACAAATAAGAACTGTCTCTGTAGAATATATCTCCCCCTATATGGTGTCTGATAAAACGAATCAATAAATTCTATTAAATTTAATGCATAATACAAATGTTAAATGCTTCTGATATGATATTTTAAATAATTTAAGCAGTAGAAATGGAAAAGGAAAAAGGAAATAAAAGGTAAGAGAGTGAATTTTCAAAACAAGTCAATTTATGGGATGTTATTTCTCGGACTCTCTCGTTGTTACACTGACAGTATTACGAACACAACGCATTTATAAAGAGAACGTAACAAACTGTGGACTTTAGACTTTATCCTTATTAATGAGTGCTGCGATATCTTCGCAAATAATTCCTCTGTTACTATCGCCCTAATTTTCTAGATTCAGTCAATTTTTTAAAGGAAGAAATTTTTAATTATATGGTATTATTGCAAGAGCACTGGAAAAAAACTTGATTTTTTTTCGATTTTTTAAATTTTCAACTTTCAAGGCTACGAAATTTCAAGGGAAAACAATAAATTGAAAATTGAAATTAGACTAAGATGGTCATCCAATTCAAACTCGACATTATTGTTAATAATTCATCATTTTTAGTGAGGTAAAAAATGTATGTCTTTATAATAATAGTTAAGAGTGAACCTCTTCAATTTAATTCGAAATGGTTGTTTATATTAAAAGATCGATTACATTTTAGATGATTTCTGGTATATATACCACAAAGCTAAATTATGACATCAGAACAGTATAATCTGAAATGAGAGCATGATTTGAAGTGGAACATGACATTTCAAGGACATGATTTGGAATCTGATCTGAAGTGAGGAATGATCCGAGATGAGGCCATTGTAGGGTAAACTACTGCAGCAATTTTAAAATAAAATGTCAATTGGAGGTCTTGAAACGAAAGTATGACATCTGTATAAAGAAAATGATGAAAAGGTTATTTAGAAGTTTTGGTGGATGGTTTGGTTGGAATTTGATTTACTGCATGGGCAATTCAGGGTCAAAAGATGGGCCACCAATCATCGCCCGTTGTTCCTCACCTGGCTACTGTGTACAAGTTGTTGGCAGTAGGCATATTCTACTTGGTGGTGGTGGAGGAGCGTCTAAAACAGGAGTACCTAACAACATCCAGGTTTGTTCCATTCCGTTACCTGCACACTATCTATTTCCCTCAATTAGATTCCTGTTCATATTTTAAATAAAATATTTCCGTAAGATTATACGGGACAAAACGTTGATAACACTCTTAGTTAAAAAAAGTGGTTACTAGCCATAACATTTCTTTCACTACTTCCATTGCCACTTATTATGTTACGATATCATTATCGCATAACTGTTACAGTTATTTCGTAACTCTTACAGCCCTCATTTTCCTACCTTTCTCAGAGGAATTTCCCAATAGCTTTCATTTCATATCTCGAATTCAATGGAGAAGAAAAGGTTGTGGTTAGCAACGAGATATTATTTAAGCACCGTTTATTTACCAAATTATAATTTTCTTAGAATCAAAAATTGTTTGCTCAAAATGGTTTAATGCAAGATCAGATTTGATGGACATGTGGTTGATTCTTAAATTAAGAACCTCTGTATTTTTGCTTGTCAAATTAAATCTTTTCAGTTTTGAAGCTGATTATAGCTGACAAGTAAATAATTACGTAGGCAATTAAAAAAATAAAGTGGTATTTCTTGCAGACCCTGTTACTTTCATTCAATCAGAAACCAACAGCGGTTACAACAGAGAGTTCAGCGAAAGGAAGCGAACGTTTGGAGCTGGTAACAGAGGTTACCAACTCGTTGGGAACCGATCCTTATGCAACGATGAATATGGACTGTGTATTATTGGGGAATTCAGAACAGGGTAAATATCTTTTAGCTGCTGGACATGATGAGGTCAGTAGCAATTCGAGATTTTTATTAAAAATGATAGACATATGAATATTGTATTCCCTTCTTTCTGTATAGTTATTCAGTAGATTTGCTTAGCGAGCGAGAAGTAAGGGTCAAAGAGATGCAGCAGACTGATGATATAGGTGAGTTTTAATTTGTAAGAGCGACGTGGTATTTTGAAAAAAGTCTAAACTTCTAATTTCAGTATTGTGATTTATATGAATCTAAAGGGTTTTCATTGTTAAAAGCAAGCGAGAGCGACCAGCCGCGATTGGGTTTAAGTTTTGAAAAGATATCTCAGATAACTTCAGATGAAAAATCGACTAACGCTTATCAGGTAAATATTTTTGTGGAAATTAGAAGGAATAGAAAAAGACTTTTGCTTTTTGAAGGAAAGAAATTAGTTAAAAAAAAGAGGAAAGTGGGTTGCATCTGCTATACTTAAAAAAAATGAAGTGCTTTTTTTCTGGAGAAAGCTGTTCGGTTCGATCGGAGTGTTGTAGGACAACCTGGGAGGCTTTATACAGGTGGTGCGGACGGGTGTATACGTGTCTGGAATGTAGAAGCACTAAGGAAAAAAGTAAGTTTTCTCATGATGACTTTAAGCCTTTTTTCTTTTCGCTCAAGATGTCGTTGAGCATTTGCAATTCTTTAACCAACTTTTTCAACGTATGAGTTCTTTACTCATCGATATAAATAATGCGTCTTATATTTAACCAGTTTTTCTACATTGCAGGGTTCTACTTCAAAACATTCTCCTTTGATGAAAATTAAAGCTCATCAAGGAGATGTGGATGACTTAGATATTTCGGCGAATGGAAAATTATGCATTAGCGTGGGACACGATGCTGCTGTATATATTTGGAATACAGCAAACGGAGAAAAAATTTGCAATTTACCAATTCCCGAAGAAGTTGGTGAAGGATTCAGAGTAAGTGTTTTATTAATTTTTGTAAGAAATTTAACATAGAAAGCAGCCTTCATAAGTAAATTATAAAAAATCTGACAGAAAAAACCGCCGATATTTTCTTTAGAGAATTTTTAAGATTTGAGCATGGGATTGAAGTGCTTAAGTTTTTTTGAAATTTGCAATTAAGAAATTGTTCGTTTTAAATATTCGAATCTAAATTGTCGGGGATTATAGAAATCAATGAACTTCGTTTCATAGGTCCGATCAATACGATTTACTGTTCTTGGTTCTAAAAACACAATATTTTTGGCAGCTTATAATCAGATTCGACTCTCAAAAAAAGCTGTTTCGCATGTTGCACTGTGGGCATTCAATCATGAACGAGACGTCTGTCGACCAATACTTGTTCGCAAAGCATGTAAAGAGGTCAGTTCGTTATTCGTCATTTGTCTGATATTCGTTCTACCATCAGTTTTCAACATGTTTGTTTTTCAGACATTTGCATCTTTTCCAGTATTCTATTCTAGTTGTTTAAAATTTGGTTATAGTTGGGAAAGTCGAAATATTTCTTGAAGTGTCAGTAGCTTATATCTATTGCGAGTTGTCGAATATATCAAAAGTACTGATATTTTGAGTTGATTATGGTCCGTTTAGATGTTTAAAAGTTGTTCAGGAGACCGGTGCTCAGTGAGTTTTGCACTGAAACTGTTACAGACCATATCAGCTCTAGCTGTTAGCGACTGCGGCAATTTCTTTGCTGTAGGGACGATGGATGGAAGTGTGGGTATATATGACACACATGAATTGAAGGCACTACATTTCGCCCGAAAAACACACGGGATATTTGTTACAGGTCACTTGTTTTATTTGATAAGTTTGGTGAACCTTAAATTATATTTTCTCATTTCATGTATTTTTTGTGAAGAAGACGATTTTCTTCCTAAACTGAGAATAGATGAGCATTTTTGTAAGATGATGCACTTATCTCATCGAGAATATTGCATACACTGAAATTGTTCTGCGATTTAAAAGTCTTTTTTAAGACATATACATCATTCTAAATTAATCGGATTCCTCTTTTTCTATTCTGAATGCTTTTGGTTTCTCTATTTTTAGCTGTCGAATTTCTTCCGCAAAGGACATATGATTTTGGCCTACTCAGTGGTGAAAACGATCGGCACCAAGGAGTGATATCCAGGAATCCAGTTTATCCAGGAGTCGCATCCGAATTTCGAGCTGCTGTAATTTCGTTAAGTGCAGATCAAACAGTGCAACTCCATACTGTTCCTTTTTCGAGATCCATATCATTTACTTCCTTTTTATTTAAATTATCGATTTTGGTTTTTTTCCTTTATTACATTGTTTGGTATCTTTGCGATCGACCAAGAACGATGAATCGCTTGGTGTAGATAATAAAAGATTTATAGATTTGAAAAGAAAGTGTTCGTAAACGCACTTTTACTGTATTAAAATTTCGTGCAGGGCAAATCTGAGAAATAGAAATAAAATGAAGAAAACACTTTTTTATTTCATTGAGGGCTGAATTATGTCTAGCTAGGTACTACGGGTAATTTAGTTGCATTTTTTTTAGACATATCAAATGTAGTATTGAGAGCTTTGACCAAACATTTCATTCTTTTTATTCTCTTTGAAATAAGCGCTTTTTTCTTAACTAGAAAAGGGAGTAGTTGGTACTTTTCATGCAAAGACTATTTTGTTTTAAATGCCTTTTCATTTCAATTTATTGTTTTAACCTTAATCATGTTTTAATACTTTTTTATTTTTGTTTTTATACTGAAAACAAAGGCATAAATTTTCTTCTGCATCAATTTTTTTTAGTTATTCGAAAACGTGAATTTCATTGGAAAGTTCAAATATTTTACAACTAAGCACACTTGGAGTTTTTTCATTTTGTTTAATACTCGGTATTTTAGTCTGGAATCAGACAGTCGTAAATTAAAACTGAATGTGAAATAGTCGTTTGAGTTTGGACCTCAGAAGAGAGGTTTGGATTAGGTGAAATGCAAGGTATAAGGAAGGTATTGGAATTATGCTGTCATCAAAGTAGTACTTGTGGCCGTTAGAAATTTATTTCGCTGATTTGTTCCAATTATTTACGGAAGATTTCTCTGTTTACTCCTTCCTGCTTTCTTTGCTGACTGTAATGAGAAATAGTTGTTCAACCCGTTAGGATCAATGTTTACTGCCATAGTGCTACGAGCAGTTTCATTTTTTTGGCAAAGTTTCTAATTTTTTTAATAAATTTTGTAAAATGTAGACTATTATCACCACTGATCTTTCTATGTTTTGCCGTAATTCCATTTTAATTTAGCCAAGTAGATACGAAGATGTCCGAAACAGTCTCTCGCGGGAATGGTGATGAGACGTTAAATAGTGGTATAAATCTAGTCAAAGGTTTAACTTTAATTCTGAAGATTAATAATGAAATATTTTCTATCAAGATTATTCTTAATAGCTTGTATAGATGCGGAGATCTTTTCAGGAGACTTTCAGTTCAAATAGAGTACTTGAAACAAGTGCTTTATTCTCGGCTTTAGAATGTGCTATCTGTATACTTTTAGAAGTGTTTTATTCTCGGCTTTAGAATATGCTATCTGTATACTTTTCATAATGCAGGAGGTGGGAGTCGAACTAAAAGAAAAAAAGGCTATCCTAACACTAATGTTATTATGACAGTAACGATTTATTAGCTAGCTCATACTAGATGATTATAGTTATTGTTTTGTTAGTAGGTGGATTACGTAATTTAAATGTGTCTACAGTTTGATTAAATTTCCTTTTAAATGTTTTGAATTTTGAAAAACTTATTAATTACCAAATGATAGCTCATTTGTCTGCATTTGCATACCTGCAGGGAAAAAAGTGATAGATATGAAAGGATACGAAACACCGCGTCGTGCTCTAGGTGATCTGAAAAATGTATTTGCAACACCGGTTAGCGCCGCAATGAAACGGAAAGTTCCGGAGAAATCCCAGTTGTCTTTCGATGTCTATCGTGAAAAAGAAATTAGTGAAGAAGTTAGGACATTTTATTTAAATGCCTGCTTTTTTCTTTTTTTTTTTCCAGAAATCAGAAAAAAATCATTAGACATGAAAAGGGCGTTGGAATTTCGGAAATTTTACCGATTCAGAAATGGATTCTTAAAATGTTTAACTTTTTTTTAATAAATGCAGGATGCGAAACTTCTTAGATTTGTTAAGAAATATAAATGAGAGATAAAATGTATGTTAGGTTTTAATTTGTGCTAAATGTGATTGTCCATATTTAAGGAAAGGAATGTAGTTTCTGTTCTAGAAACTGAAGATCATGAATCGGGACAGGAAGATGATGGCAATATCGAAAAGTTTAATTTCGAAGAACATATAGGTGAATGAATTTATGTTTCTTCCTTCAGGAAAGACATTTAATTTTTTAAAATTTTCAAGTAAAATTGCCTGGTAAGTGTTTAAAGTTGGATCATAATCTGATATAAGCTATTAGTTATTCACCTATTTGATCTGCATCGTAATTTTAATTTTCCTTCAATCTTACCTATTTTTCTAGAGACATATGAAGAGATATTTCCTAAACCAGAGCAAAGGATTGATGTAGCAGATTTATTACATAGCGTCCAAAGCGATGATCGCTTTCTACGAAGTCTTTTCAGCGAATTATTGGATGAGGATGATCTCAAGTTGCTAAATGCGAGTAAGTTACGATTTGTATTTGTTAATGCTTGGCCGATTTTTGAATCTGCTGGTATTCGACTCGGGTAATCAAAGTTAAGTTTAGAAGTTGTTCTAAATTTTAGAAAATCCACTGACAAACAGTGATTGCGACAAAGCTCTCGATGAAATTCTTGGTGAGAAATCCGGCCAGTAATTTAGACAGCTCTGTTGCGATTGAAATGATCGTGCTATCTCCATATATTTATCAGCTACTGTTTATTGAATTTAAATTGCTTTTTTGCTTCGGTTTGGTAATTTTCAAAGCAGTACTCTATATGGACATAGAAAAGCTTGATTAAAAGTGTTAGAAATGAATTCCAAACATATGTATATATTTTCATGATATGTATAGGTTTACAATTTCTGAATATGAAAAAAAATTTTTTCTTTATGATTTCTTTTTTCGTGCTTACCAGATTTTGTATTTCCAACTTGGTTTCTTTTTTTTTTCGTTCTATGCAAACATTGTTTATTTCTGTAGAATTCATCATTTTTGTATAAATTAGCTTTTGAAATAATAGAAAAGCTGCTTCAAAATTTTCTATCCTCATTAATAGTTTTTAATACTGCTAGCTTGAACAATATTCCTTTAATAGCGGTGCTTTTTTATAGTTTTTAAAATAGTGTATGCTTATCTCAATTTCACCAGTTTGTTCCCGCTAATTATGCTGGTCTGATATGACAGAAATTGTTTTTATAGATGAAGTTTGTTGAAATCATCTGAAGTCATAGGTTTCAGCAAGACTGATAAAGTCGTAATGATACCAGCAATGAAAAAAAGTTAGGTTTTAAGGCATTATTATCATTTACAGAAGTTGGGTGAAGTATTATGGTTGGAAATTCGTAGATTATACCAGAGATTAAATTTTATTTTCTATGAAATATATTACATTACACTAAGAATTTTTTGCAATGGAAGCAATGCTTCTATGCTGTTCCACAGTTGTATACCATACCGTATGGTCTTTCTTGGAACACTTTGAATGAAGACTAAATTTAAGAGGACATTAGTCGTTTCTTCAGAATCTTGATATTTGTTGTTTAGAAACTCCTTGCAAAATGCGCATATCTTTTTTAGCTTTTGCCACTTCGTCTTGTCTCAGTAAGTTGACCTCAATCTATGTTGATATCAGTTTCAAGTAATACTGAAGTTGTTCCGATATATTACTACACGTTCTGAATTACGTTATCAGTGTTTTAAATCTCATTGGCAAGGTTTCTCTAAATTTTTTTAGCATTCAGTTTGAGATCAAGGACGAGATTTTTGAAAACGATTCATAATATTCACCATTTCTCACAGTAGTTTTTAATTTCTATTTAAAATTTTGCCAGTGCAAGAGGACTGCTTGTAAAAGCTGTCTTCCACCATTTCTGACTTTCATTTTTATATTGTCTCTTTTATGAAAGAAGTATAAGGGAAGAAGAGAAAGATGGACGTATTAGAGCAGGTGAAGGAAAGAAGGACTAATATGGATATCATTATGAATGAAATTAGCACTAACATTATCATAACTTCATTGGATAATGTATGAAAATTCAGGGAGAGTAAAATAAATTGAAAGTATTCGAATTTTACTCGTTCAGTTATAAAATACTAACATTAGAAGCACTGATAACGAAACCCCGTCATAATGGTGATATCGACACAAATACTGCTATAAATATATGTGCATACTGCATACTGGGATGAAAGTTAAAGAAGAAAGATTAGGACAAAATTGATCGAAACAGCAAAAGAACTTCCTAGCTGCCTGTCTGTATTTGAACTTGCTTCATTAACGTTTTCGTAATTAAAAGTTGTCTGGTTTTCACAAAGAAATGAAAATATTTAGTAAGAGATTAATTGTTGCATGAAGAGGGATACCGCTTATTCCTCACTTGTTTCCAGGCAACCGAATGAAATGTTTCAAGTGGCACCCTATATACCTCTCTGCGTCCAACTCTTCAGATTCAGATAACAGACAGATACTATCAAGGTGCAGCAAACTTCGCTCCCTATGAATCCAAAAGGCAGCTGGGTCCTTACAACTTTATTTATTTGAGTGTTCTCGTCCTAGCAGTCAATATCTAATCATATTGCACTTCGGAATTCCTCGTACCCTATTTCAGTTCGGTCCTTCACCTACAAGCAACTAATTAAAACTACTCGAGCACTACTTATAAAATGCTTGTGAAGAAGTGTTTGCTTAACTCCAATTTTCCATAATCTTCAGGCATTTCATTCCTAAAAGATGTGGCTTGCTCATTTTCGACATGTTTTCTTCACAGATGCTGGCCCGAAAGCAATTATTTTTGCTGAATAGTTGACCAGAAATGGTATAGGCATTTAGCCATCACGCCAGCATATTAGAGTCCTCAGAATTCGGGCCTAAAGTTGAGGACTTTAAGACCTTTCGGATAGGATTATTTCATGCATACGCGCTATTAATTTCAATTAATGAGCATCATCAACCGCTTGTCAGGTTGTTATGTTATCATCATCACTATCATTCTAACGAGTACCTTGAATGTTCTTGGGATCTAATAAACTTTTTTTTCTCTGTGTTATCTTTAAAGATTACCAAGCGTTTTGTATTTTGCGTCAACACCTGTAGTAGTATTTTTATCATCGTACTAGTAGGGACGAGCCTAAGAAAATTAGCTGAATAAGTTCACTTTCGAATGCAAATCTCATGAGAATTGCATTTTCTTTCCGTTTTTTAGCTTTAGGAGATAATGAATAGTTTATTAGCAGTGAAATTCCATTTAGCTTTTGTTTATATTATCGCAATTAAATTTGAATCTCAACGAAGGAAAAATCTAATTCAGACTTTAAAATTGCGAATAATTCTGACAATTTAAAAAAAGAAAAAAAAATATATGTCATGATAAGTGGTCTTGCTTGTAATAAATGTTACTATAATAAACTTATTGATGCCATTAGGATTTCATTACTTACATTAAAATTTATGTCTTTATGTCAACGTCGAAAATGTAACATTTTTTTTAAAAAATGCATAATTTTAGTAGTTCTTAAACTTTTACTGACTGGAAAGAATTGCTTTATAACCAAGCTATTTGTAATTAGTATTTTTCCCTTCATTAATTCAGTCCAACTAGATTTATTTCGCTTTTTAAATTTACCGAAATTCAATGTTTAAAAGCCTGTTGTTTATGTTCATTCGTGAAACAAAAAGGCAAAGTCTTTTCTTTACTGTTAAGCCAATTTTATAGCAATCATTAGAAACTGTTCACTGGCAGTTATGGCCCGTTCTTTCAGTATTTTTTTATAGCTATTAAATCTAATTTAATGGAAGTTATGACTTTGCATTGTAAAAAGATGAAATTTGAAGTCTGAAGTGGTTTAGTGATTCATTCCTTAATAATAGCAAAAATACTGAATAACTTTAGGAGAAAATGAAAATGATACTCCGTAGGGAACCTTTCCTCTTAATTTGTTTCCCAGAATAAGCAGAAAAAAGACGGAAATGAAATGAAGGGAGTATCATAATCATTAACGAGCCAATTCATCCGATAATCAGAAGCTAATCCTGGAGCTTTACTAAAAACTCGATTTCGAAGCATCAGATGATCGTAAATGAAACTAATAATATTTTTTAGCTTCTTTCTTTTGCCTTTTTTGAAATAAAAAAATTCTTTTCTTATTCTGAACAAAACGATTAAGCTTTTAGCTCTTATAGGATACTACTTATTTTTCATGTGCTATTCATCTGAGCTGACCAATTTTGAGAATGCTTTCTTAAGTCACCCCAATTTTTTTGAAAAATAGCTCAGATTCCACTTTGTTTCGCTAAAAAACTTATTCTACATGCCTGAAACTAGCATTTCATCAGTCAGTGAAGGAAGTTTTGAATAATTTCAAGATCCTTTCCGTACATCAAGAATTTGCTTGGCAGAAATCGTTTGGAATATTAAACTTAACTCCAAGACAAACGCAATAAAATACAATGGTTGCTGTAATATGAGTACTGAAATGGAATGTAAGCTCCCCTAATCTATGAGAAGCACTACAGACTCAAGTTAGGAAGACGAAAAACTTGAAATGGTCCAGTATTTTTATTTCACTTAAAATGACTTCGTTAGTTTGGTCTTGTCCATCCCACTACTCAACAGTAGCGCCAAATGCAATATTCTCACGGGAATGTATTAAGCACATTCTATCCATCTCATTCTGAATTCTCCTTCCTCTTTTGTTCAATAATACTTACGCATCATCTTTTCAATGTGCCAGTACTTTTCTAGGCCCTAGACTTTGATTAGTGTAATATCTGCTATCAATTTTTTAAATCAATGAAAGTAAAGACTTCACATTTGCAGTCAATGCTTCTTACTGCTTTCTTTTGCAAATTTAATTATTTATACAAGTGAATTTTATGAATTACTTTACCTTTTGCTAAAAATGGTGACAATTTGAAAATTGATTCATCCTCTAAATATTTGCCTCTCTCTAAATCCTATCATGAATATGAAAAAGCAGAGGTGTGTTTAGGTGAAATTCACTGAATTCTGATGCATTACATATATTTCTTTATATGAAAATAAATTGTAAATCGAATGGTGCAGTGAATATACATAGACACAACAGAAGTGATAACAGTGATAGTTCCTCTCATCTGATGACTTTTCTAGAAACACGCTTTCAGATATTTTTTGACATTTTGAGGTTGGTGTTCTTTGTTATGTTTACCAACCATTATCTTGAAATTGAAATTTAACGAATCATTTAAAACAAATCTGTTATGTTTGCTATCAGCCGAAAACCTTTTGCTCGGATCTTTGAAAAAGTGAACTTTCGCATGGAGGATTGGATCTTATCAACTGCAATATCACTATGAAACAATATCGTGAGAAAGTCAAATCGAAGCCCAAAATTGTAGACAAAGTTACGATATAACATCTCAGTACAAGGTGTTTCTTGCTAACGTGATTTACGTCGAAAAGGACGTGTTTGAAAAAAGTTGTGGGATATTTCTACTTCTGCTAATGATATATTACTGCAGTGTTATAATGAGGACAATAGTCGTCGAGAGATTTAAAGTGTACACCGCTTTTTAAATATATTATTGCCAAAAAATTTCGTTCTTTAATTACAAAGTTGGAGTTAATTTAAACTAGTCTCATTGTTTTGACATTAAATTCATCAAAACCAAGCAAATGTTTTGGCTGAATCTTTTCTGCTCTCAACTCTTTTTCATTGTCTTTCCAAAAGGATTCAAAAATTTTGATTTGTGTAATCTATAGTAATATATCTTGGAGCAAGATTGCAATCTAGAATTCAATCAAATTGCCCCATCAGTACCTTACTGAAATGGATAAGGTTGAACAAAATATGCACAGTAATGTACCTTGTAACAATATTTTTGACAATTTCATTTATGCATCGAGAATTAAAAGTTGTGCAAAAAGCTTCCAAGGACAATTTAGAGATAACAAAGTTTTAGGCTGAGACTGAATCTAGACTTCAGTACCACAACCGTGCAGCTCTTTTTTCTTTCTTTCAGCCAACTTTGTTATTAACTATGCAGTTTTAAGAAATTAGTTCGACATGGAGTAATGCTCATCCTTCTTCTCTTCTGAAGCCTTTAACAGATGCATGAAGACCTAATCAATTTATGGATGCACAATTGAAGTTTTTCATTTTCTGTTAGAATTATTTTGGTTTCAAGTTTTGCTTCAAGTTGGGACAACTTATTTTTGAAGAATGTGATTTTTTTTAAAGAATCTTCCGTGTATTTGGAATCTTGTCATTATTTCCTACAGTTTTCGAAGAACTTTCTTGTCAATTGGAAAATAAAGCAATTAGTCCCAGATTTAAATTTTTAACTAGCTGTTTTTGACAGATTTTGTTTCCTTTTAAATATCTTAAACACTGTCATAATTTGCTGAAAGGACTAGAAATAAATAAATCATAAGCAGCAAAATTGTCGAGAAGAGTTTCGCTTAAGAAATGATTTCTTCAATGGTTTATTTTGGTTTTTCAAGACTTACCGGAAGTACTTTCTCCGACGACCTTTGAATACTTCTGAAATAAATTTTTGAAATATGCCAGAATTCAATTCAAAGATGACATTTATCTGCAAAGAAAAAGGAATAAATAATCAAAATGAAGTTCAGAGATTAAATTCGATGTATTCAAATTTATTAGAAATAAGAAACCTCAAAACTGCCAGTGCATAGAGTTGTTCATAATTTTTTTCCCAATGATAAACAAAAGTTTTGGACAAATTTGTCATTCCTTACTTTTTACTTAGTAAAATAAACTTTACAATTTTCCCAGTGTGAACTGAATTATTTCATTGCTTTTCGTTCAGTTTTTTTTTTTCTTGAAATATAAAATATGTGCAACTTTCTCATTTGGGCTGTCATGCTGACATAATCACTGCTTTCGAATGATTGATTAGTGTCAAATCTCAAATTTCTGGCTTAGTAAATTTAATTTCCTAGGTGTTATTATCTTATTACAGAAAGTAAACATGTTGCAGGAAACTTCTTCTAATTAGGCATAGAAATGTCTAATGCATCAGAAACCAGTCAATAATCCATCTACAAACATTATGTTAACAAGTGTTCAATCATTTCTGAAGAATTTCTAATATCTGTTTCTGATTGTAATATTTGGTAGAACAGTCTGCTATTTACTACTGCCATCAATTATTAAATAATCAACCTGAAAAAGAATTATTCAAATCTTTTTAGCTTAGTTCGCTTCTATATTCACATCCTTTTGAGTAGGCATACAGTAATGACGAGGCCTTGATTAATCAGCAACAAAGAAATTATTTGAGGACATTAACCGTAACGTGCGAGAACAAAACTGAGCCAAGATTTTCCTGCTATAGTTCAAGACCAAGTGCTACTAACCAAGCAAACCGGAAAGTTTAACAAAGAATTCGTTTGATTTATTTTCTTAATGTGCCCCTTCTATGCAATGCTTCTCAACAAAAATGGGAAAGCCGAATAGTAAGCTCAAGAGGGATCAAGTGAAAACGCTTGCCAAGCAAACTTATTGTAAGTTTATTCTTCTCTTATTTACCGATATCATTTTGATAGTGTTATAGGTAGTTCCTACTCAGAGAACTACTTAACTTGGTTGGAAGTTAGTCCTGTCAATATATGTATGTCATAAACAAGCATGATAACAATATTTTCTTCGGGTACTGATTTTCGTTAAACTACTGAAATGGAGCTATCTTCACTACATGACATTTTTACTTTTTCAGTTACCGAGAAGGAAATCAAGCAATGGCAAGTCTGAAGTTTTTAAATATAATTGCGTTTTTTTATTTGCCGTGTTAGTAGCCAGAAGGAGCTACTAACTCTCAAGTGCTATGACGGAATAAGACTCACAGCCATGAGAAAAATATTTCAAGAAAGCTTTACATTTAAAACTTTCATCAACAAGCACTGCTTATCATTGATCCTTTTTTTTATTATATACTTCTTTCTCAGTAGAACAAAATACTCAAAATGCAAATAATGAAAATTGAAATTATGTATTGTGGTTTGTCAATCATCCCAATTTTTTTTTTTGTTTTCCAGGCACAAAGGATTTGTTCGTGACTGTCCCAACGGCATGTTAACTGAAGCTGTAAGTCTTTTAGTTGGAAAACAAAGTTTGCTAGATCTGACAAATTTGTCAGTCATTCAGCAAGAATATGTTTTAAATTTCATTTAATTATTAGAACGGTTTAACTGAAGTTCTTTTCAATGCAACGCTTGACATCCATCAGTATAAAGGAAATGAGTTTAGAAATATTTCTAAATGTAATATTTCAATACCATGCTTGCAAAATTATGATTTTTATTAGGAATAGTTTTGCAAAAATTCGAATTTGTCCAAGTTTTCACATTTTCTCGAAGTTGCTAACAGCAGCAACGCATTTTAATGATAACTTTTCTAAATGATCCTGGCATTAGATAAATAATTTTTCAGGGTTTCCAGAAAATATATAAGCAATTTTTCCCACAGGGTGATCCATCTGATTTCGCATCGTTCGTTTTCAAAGTTTTTGATGAAAATAAGGTAATCAGTGTTCATCTATGAAAAAGCAACTGAGAATCAGTCCATATTTGAAGTAAAAGTAAAGCTGTTGTGATATGAATATATTATCATCAGTCAATGTGCTGTGAAAGGAACTAACTAGCTTTTTTCAATTTTTCGGTTACACCACTGAATGAAGACTTGCTCATTCTATTTGTTTTTTAGAACAACTATTTTTAGCATCACAGGTATTCAAATTAAAGTAGGTACACCATGACTTGCCTTAAATGATACTTTCATCTATTTCATTCCATAAATATATCAGAAATGATATAATGCAATACATATTTTTTTTAAGAATCGGGTTTTTTTTTACGAATCAGATTTCACATTCAAAAGTTTTTTGTTAGAAAACAATTTAATGTACAAACTTGATAGACTCACACATCAATTTTGCAGGATGGGGCGATCGAATTTCATGAATTTATCAGAGCTCTATCAATTACATCTAGGGGTAATTTGGACGAAAAATTACACTGTAAGCAACAAGCCATAATTGGTTTGATTTAAGCCAGTCAGTTTTGTAATAAGTGAAGATGAATTATTTAATCTGACCCTCTTGAAGACTCCATAAAAAATAATTTTCCAGTGTTTTGCTTATTGAAGCATATACTCCAGAGAATCAGTTGTGGATGAAGGTTTTCAGTGGTTAAGCATGGATTCTATCAGGAGAAACCAAAAATCACTGAATTTGATTCTCAAAGAAATATTGAGTGCTCCCACAACGGAATATTTCATACGTTTTCTTTGCAGGGGCCTTCAGGCTGTATGATTTGGACAATGACGGCTTCATAACACGAAGTGAAATGTTATCAATCGTTGGAAGTATTTATAAAATGGTTGGTTCAACCGTAAAACTACCGAAAGAGGAAAACACTCCTGAGAAACGCGTGGATCGAATTTTTAGAATGATGGATAAAGTGAGTTGTAATTTATTAAACTGAATTAAAAAGAAATTTTCCTATACAGATTTCTTTTTTTGCTGTAATTTTTATAGAATTTTATTAGATTTTCATATGAACACTCTTCATTTTCCAAGCTTAAATTCATATTGGAATGAGCTTTAAGCTGTCATAAAAATTTATAAAAAAATCTTTTCTCATCGTCATAGAATGCTTTTAATACTATTAAGAAAACAGAAGACACTTTTAAAGTTGATCACTTTAGGTGCATTTAGTTGTTGGGAAATTTTGGCCAAATTTGACTCTGTGTTGTTACAGAACAATGATGCTCAGTTAACTTTGGAAGAATTCAAAGAAGGTGCAAAAGCAGACCCATCTATTGTTCATGCCTTGTCGCTTTATGAAGGGTTGTCCAATTGATTCTAACTTTTCACAGTGTCTGACTGAGCAATTTGAAATTTAGCACTTTTTTTTTTTCCGAAGTTTATATTTCTTTCTCTTTGCAGCACTTGCGTAACACAGAAACTATAGCAACTAACAAGAAGAAGTGAAATGTTCCTTTTCAGCTAGTTTTAAACAGCAATCTCTTTTAGCCTTTTTCCATGCAAAGATGTTTGATTAATTTCCGGCATCTTCTGTCGAAAGCGTTTTCTTACAAACATTTGCTTTTTTTCGAAATCAGTAAGGCATGAGAGAATAATTATTGAAGCGCCTTAGTCTAAGGTTCTTTTTTAGACTACAGCACTTAGATATTCCCAGTGTTGTTGACAGAGAATAAAAAAAATTTTTTTTGATCATTATGGAGGAAATTGAGTGGTTAAATCAGCCGGAATTTTATTAACAAAGGCAGCAAGCAGCGCTTATTGTTTTTTGCATCATTGCAACTAATCGTAACATTAATGATTAAATTTAATGGTTTAATTAATTAACGAATAGTTTTTTTATGATGAGACCATGCGAATTTGTGAAGATATTGAAGAATGAACTCTGAGCGACGGAAAAAAAAATGTCTGATGATGAAACCTAATTTCATCATCATCTCATCGCAGTACATCCTCCGGTATAATCAGTCCCAGTCTTGCCTTCAACTGTTGCAGATATGAGTTAAAAAAGAATTTGAGTTCTCAGTCAGATATCCCCTCGTAAGAATCAGTATGTTCGGTAAAGACATTTATTGTTTAACAGTTGAGAGTTCATCATCCTTCTGATTTAGTCTCATTTATGGAGTTTAAATAGATCCAAGCATATAACTAAGGATTTTCCTTTTTTTTTTCGAATAATAAAAATAATTTGCTCTGAGCTTTTCATTTTTACTTCCGTCTAATATTTTAGTCCTAAAACAATAGTTATAATATTTATAATAAAGGTCACTTGAATAAACCATGAAATACGACAAAATGATAGTTTAATTCCTTCCGTTCGGCCACCAGCCCGAAATACATTGAAGTTCTCGCAGAAAAAAAGGAAGCTTAAAGGATAGAAGCCAAGTCCACATAAAAGACGCGAAAGGAGTTAGATTTCTGAAGGTCAAGATCAGTCTTAAAACCCTACCTGTAGTTACTCTAATGCATGAAAGATACATACGCCTTGCAAGATTTCCGCGTGATCTGAATGGCGAAAGTGACATTTGGATGCTTAACACGGCCTTTGATAACTTCCTTCGGAATGATAAACTGCAACTGTTCAATGTTCGATGCATGACTTTCATAGGTAAAGTTACCTTTGGCTGTTATCACTGGAGTCATGTATTTGGTTACCATAGTAGATACTCGTGTACCAGGTACCTTAAGAATCCCGTTGTTATGGGAAGTTAATGGGCAAAAAGTTTACATGACAAGAAATAGGAAAGAAACATTGTAATAGATATGCTAAGAATAAGTTTTAATCACGAAAAACTTATCGCTGATTTGAATTTTTGTTAATTTCAGAACTAGTTTGGAGTTTTAGAAGGTTTAATAATTCTTCGATGCTTGACTGGTAGAGTTAAGAGGGCATCACAGCGAATGGTGTTAGGTATTATACCTGACAGTGGACGATATTGAAGATTATTAGTAACAAAAACACCAACAAGAACTTTTCAAACAACATGACAAAAACAATAGAACGAATTCGACTGATATCAGCTGAAGAGAATGAACCATTTCTCACATCCACTCAGTTAAATTTATTTCCATTTGATACCTGATGATCAAACATTATGCATATTTCTTATCAGTATTTCACCATGCAAATTCCCACAGGTTGCATATTCTTTTTATAAAATAATACTCTTAAATATACTTCGTACTAAATACTCAGCTCGATTCGTCGCCTTATGATCACCTGACTTTATCATATCAAGACTGATTTTTGGAGCAGTCGGATCAACCAATTGCATAGGAATTTTTCCATTTCAGCAATAAAAGTGATGATGCATTTGTCGTTTAGAAGAAACTTCTCATTCATGTTCTTCTCATCACATAACTTCAGGATTCCTCATTGTATTATGCGTTTGTATTGCAGATGAGATGAGGAAACCTCCACAAATGAAAACACATCAATAGAGTGATAAAAATTCCGTTTCAGTTGTAACTCTAACCTTCTTTCTCTAATCCCAATTAATAGTCTTTCTTTAACAGTATACTTCTGTTGCTGATTTAGTGTTTGAATTTACTTCAGTTATAAAACACTTAAATAAGCGAATAAAGAAATTAGTAATACAAACATTCATTTCATTACCTTCACATACAACACAATTTGTTCCTGTCGTCTAAGTAATAGACAACAAGAAGTAAAACATAACCAGCGCTCCGATACGATACGTGAGGTAGTCGGAGCTACAGTGAGGATGAAGAGAGGGTCAGCGAAGTCCTGGTGGTGGGAGATGTCATTTGCATTTCGTTCAATGAAAATGGAATCCCCCTGCTGGTTCTTACTCTTCAGGCATCTTTTCATATGCTCTCTTGAATAAGAAACTACTAATTGCTTTCTGTCTCTGGTGTAAACAGTACTGATAGTTACTCAGCAAAGCAGTGGTTTAAAACGGAGACCGAAAACGGGATGGATATGATTGAGTGCTCTTAGCTTACGATTCATCGGTCTAGTTGACCAGTTTATCCACAAATACCGCTTTTGCTTCCAGTGAATTCGCCTGATTTTTTTTTCTTGCTATTAGAAAGTCATTAATATATTTAATAAATTAAATAAGACCAAGAATTTTCTCAGCTGTCTATCGCTATTGGATTAATTTCCTCTTAATTAGTTAACTTTTCTTAGGTCCGACAACTTGGGATAATTACGTCCAGTGTTTGCTGTGTGTCGAATTCGTCTATCTCGATTATTTCACATTTTATTCATTTTCCATATTCAGGGAGTCATTTGCGCTGCGGTATTTAGAGTGTTAATCCCTAAAGCGATTACTATATATACAGATTTGTAACTTATGTCATTACTGGAACGCCTCAGAGATTTCGATGCATACACAAAACCACTAGATGATTTCCGTGTTCGAACTTTCGCTGGTGGAGCTGGTTAGTACTGGAATTATTGATAAAGAAAAGGTTTTACGTCCTACTATATGTATTATCCGAAAATTTTCAACTTTTTCTTCCTTCTGTTTTTGAAATTAATGTTTTTCTTCTGTAAACTTACAATATATGTGTTCTCAGTTACTTTGATAAGCGGCGCCGTGATTATATTTATGTTTGTTTCGGAAACGCTATCTTTTTTGTCAGTGGATATAGTTGAACAACTTTATGTGGATTCAACACCTGCTGAACAGCGAGTCGATGTTAATTTTGATATTACATTTCCCCGTTTGCCTTGTTATGGTTCGATTCCTTCTCCTTTTAAAACTTTTCATTGTATTATGCTCTACGAATAACCATTTCTGTTTATTTTTGTTCCAAATAGTAAAAGTAACCGTAATGATCTGATGTATGTGTTCTTTTGATCCATGTCATATTCACTGCTGCACTCTATATTTTCCAGTGATAACAATTGACGTGATGGATTTAAGTGGTGATAATCAGGACGATATAAAAGATGATGTATATAAAATAAGTTTGGTGGATGGAAAAGAAGGAAGTGGAATAAAACAAGGCTAGTATTTTTTAAAAGATTGTTCCTTTCTGGTACGAGCAAGATTCACTGTGAACTTCATGAAACAGATTCTTTTTTTTTTTCATACATCATCAATTAATTAGTTGCTAAGAGCTTATCATTTAAACTTTGTTATTCTTCACTTTAAGGTTATGGTCTAACGTCTTTTTGATATCCATGTCCCAGTTTACTCACTGTTCCTGGTTTTTATTTGAAATTTTATTTTTATCAGATTTTTAAGTGCTAAGGTTGTTCCTTTATGAAATGCAAATTATTGAGACCCAACATCTTTTAGTATTTATGCTATTCTTATTTTTTTATACAAATTCTTGGTTTGTTAATACCAGAGTTCGATACCGCTAATAATTCTTTATTTGTAATATTTTTCTTACATTATAATATTATAATATAATATTGTAATATTTCTCTAAAATATTATATGTATAATTAAAAATAGAGGAAATTTTCCAGAAGTCAATATTAATACGACCACGGTATTGTCGGTTCCTGCTTCTCAAGTTTTATGTGGTAGTTGTTATGGTGCAAAAGACGGGTATTTTGACTGTTTATCATTTTTTTTCATTACATATTAAAATTTTTACCTCAAGGTCAGATGACTGTTTTTGTTTTTTCCTTTTTTTTTTGTCACGTATCCTTTAATTAAAAGTATTCGTAGATGCTGTAATACATGTGAAGAGGTGAAGGAAGCATATATGAGAAAAGGATGGGAGTTAATCAATATCGAAACCGTTGAGCAGTGCAAGAGCGATTCCTGGGTGCAGAAAATGGGCGAACATAAGAATGAAGGTTGTCGTGTTTATGGGAAAGTCCAAGTTGCGAAGGTTTTTGATTTTCTTTTTTTTTTTTTTTTGAAATTTCTTGTTTTATGGCATTGTTTGTGTACAGTGATATACAGTTTTGTTTAAAGAAAGAGTTATTAGATTACTTTAATTTAAGCAATTGAATTTTAATTTTTTTTAAATGCCTAGTCACCATTCTGCATGCTGCTGCTTCCTAAGCTTTCCTTTTCATTGGTTTTAGGTCGCTGGTAATTTTCATATTGCACCTGGTGATCCACTTAAAGCCCATCGATCTCACTGTAAGTAGCTTGTTAACCGAGTAAATTCGTTTTATTAGTGTTATTTTTTGTCAAACTGCGCGTTCATTTCTGATGAAAAATAAGATTAGGGTTGATAAAGGGCAATATTTACCTCCGCAGGAACAAAATACGGTCACCAACGATTGTTTTTGGCATACATCTCTGTAGTATTTTAGTTGAGTTAGCGAGCAATGCTGAAGATTTCTTTATAATATGAAAGAAGTTTCATATGTCAGCGTTTATCAATTATTTTCCCACCTTACAATATGTTTTTACCATCTTCATTTCTTCCAGTTCATGATTTGCATTCGCTTTCACCTTCGAAGTTTGACACAAGTCATACTGTCAACCATTTTTCTTTTGGGAACCCATTTCCGGGAAAGATTTATCCACTGGATGGGAAATTTTTTGGATCTGCAAAGAATTCAGGTAGCTTCACTTGCAGTTTCATATATGCTTTACCTTCAGTAAGTGATATAAATTCCGTTGAAATGGAGTGACTTCAGGAATTTGAATCTTTAGATGGCATAATGTATCAGTATCATCTAAAACTGGTCCCAACTTCGTATGTTTTTTTGGATTCGACACGGAATATCTTCAGTCATCTTTTCTCCGTCACTACATATCAAAAAGATATATCTCAAGGAGCATCGGGTTTACCTGGTTTTTTCGTGCAGTACGAATTTTCACCGTTGATGGTCAAATATGAAGAAAGGCGACAGTATGTTTGTCGGTATTTCGATTCAAGATTCATTTTCTCCAAATTTCTAGGTCATTTGTATTTTTCTTTCGTGTTAAGAACAGAAAACTTGTTTCAGTTTATTCATTTTAAAGATAGTAGTGAAACGTAGTGGATATCATGATTTAGAAAGTAAAGCCTTTTTTTGGCTTTCATGTGTTTTACTTCGTTGACAACTGGTGAAATTTGTTTCGCCAAATTATTATTCACAAATATGAATGTAGCTCAGATGAGGCTATATCCAAGAAGATCCTACTTTATTTCTGAAGGCGATAATTTGGAACTGAAACGGATAGCCTAGAATTGGGGTCCTTTTATGTTGCTCAACGTGCTGAAAATACCCAGTAACATGATTTTTATAGTAAAGTCCAAATTAAAATGGTCTTTGTGATCAAAATTTAGTTGTTTGAAATGTTTTATCATTTATCTGAGTAGTTAGCTCTTCTCACCTATGCTTTTTCCAGTACACCCCAGTGCCTATCATAAAATATGTTTTTTAAATTTTTTCTAAAAATAGGATCTTGTCACTTCCAAAGAATAAAGTATCCAGGAATTTAAGAAACTTCCCAACTTTTTTAAGTGGCTTCATTCTTTACATAAGGTACATTCAATTCATTAAATCTTAAATAAATCATAAAAATAATCGAAGCTAATGAATTTGTTATTTTTAGGAGTTTGTCCACATTTCTGGTTTCGATATGTGCTATTATTGGTGGCATTTTCACTGTTGCAAGCTTGATCGATGCATTCATTTATCGGTCAGGACGAATAATTAGTCAGAAAATTGCACTCAATAAATATAGATAGTATTTCTCGAAAGCAGTATCCAAAGAGTTTTCGACGATTCCTTGTATTTGTCCAAAGATTTTTGAAAATAGTATATAAGAAGTAGTGAGGACCAAATCTTTATAGAGAATCTATCTACATCAGATTCCAAGTTGTCCTATAACGGTTTAGGGAAGAGATCAAATTTTTCATTATATTGTGAGTTCATCATTATAAAAGAGCAGTGGAACAAAAAAACTCATTCTCAGTTATTTGTATTTTTTGACGACCAATTTATCGCCTTTCAAGTGCCTATGAATTTATTAGTTTATTTCCCTCAAACAGAAGGTAATGCAAACATATCTATGTCACAGCAAAAAAAAAAAAAAATGATATCATTACAAACTTCTGCTAGATGTACATCGTATATTTGTCATATATATCGGGTCGTAATGCAAAATATGTAACAAAAGAAATATCACCATTAACGTTTGATACTGCTTATTCTCTTCTGTTTTATCAGAAAAATGTTCTGAGATCATCTTTTCCTCCCACTTTTTCCCAATTTTAATTCTGCTTTTTCCCCAATTAATTTCGTTGTTTTTCTTTTCTTTTTTTGGTAGCATTTGCTAGTTTATCTTTGCGGGTAATCTAATATTTTTGATCCCTGATTATTTTATTTTGAATGGAATCGGGTGCACAGAACGCATTTAAGTTAGCACTGTGGTCATATAGGAAGTTTTCTGTTTTTTCAACAGTTGGTTCACCCAAATACATTTTCACAAGAAGAAATTCAAGACGTTGCAAAAAGTCTTAATATCGATAAACGTGCACATCAGGGATTTCTTATGAACGCTGTTTTCGTAAGTAAAATGTTTTTATAAAGAATTTTTCAAGATATAGCCTTTTACTCCAAAATCCACAACATTTCGTGAAGAGAGTATCCAAATCTTTACTTCATTGCTTTGAGAGTTTTCATGGTATTTCAAGAGTTCCATAGAAGCCTTCAATTTGTAGGTAGTCCAAACACATTTTTATTCTACGGCATGAAATGCTTCGTCGGGATTTTATGTAGATATTTATTTGTTTGCTCCCTTAAAATTCTCAAGTGTTATTATATGTGTCGACAGACACAGGTTGCACAGTCCGTGCAACATCTTACATTGCTGGGTTTTTCAGCAAAAGTAATCTCAGTCGCAAAAATAATGAATTTTTAATAATCTCCAATCGAACTAAGTGTTGGTATTTATGAGAGGTTTTTGAAACTCATGATGGCAAATCAAAGTTCTTACACTTGCTTGACTAATTGTATTATTGAATCAAAAGTAGCATTCAACGGATAAATTTCAAAAGTAAATTGAAAGTTTTATAGTTTATCAGTAAATAGTAAGTGTTCTTCTTCGTAACCGTTGCGGAGAAATTTTGGGCATGTATCAATAAATTGTTTCGTGACATGATCTTGTCCAAAAACTGTGTAAATAATTGCTCGGCGTTCCATCGAATCTTTATCATATTCGCCGACGACCTTTCTTTGTTAAAGTAGCTTTTTAAAAGTTATTTACATTTATATTTATTCTGCACTAATGCTTTCATATTTTCCATTATTTTATTAACGCTCCCATGTATTTATGCCTACTATCAATTTGACTATTGAATGAGCTTTATTTCCAGCTGTTTTACAACTAGTCAACAGTTTCGGAATATTTTACATTCATAATCCTTACAGATAGTAGGATTGAATAGCAAGCTGATATGATCAGCAAATCAAATTTTTCAGAAATACGCTGATTATGGGTTCAGGTTGGGGTTTTTAGAGCTTTGTGTTTTTCCTATGTTCGCTAGATAGTGGGAAATGTTTTTATATGATTAGAGGGTGAGGAAAATTGTGCTAATCTGCTATCTCTTTAAGTGGCTCGAATAATACCTGTTCCATAGAAAGACCACATATTTGTGATAGTGCCACGACACCCACCATCGGGAGCTGTAAATGCGTCAGTCATTAGTGTGTTTTAAATTTGAAATGATTTTACTATAAAATTGTTCCCAAATTGTTTTTTCTTGTTGATTTATTCATTGATTGCCTACAGATTTATCATAGTTAAGCGGACCATCTTACGTTCCAATTAAAAGTTACTACACACTTTTTTCTGTTTCTCTTACTGTAGTTTATCTCCAACGTATCTCTTAAAAGGCGGGAAAAAACTTACGGCAGCGAATTTGGCAACTCTTAAGGAAGCTGTGAATTTTTCTTCACACAATGCAATCTCCGCTGTCGCATGTCCGTGTTCTAACAAACAAAGTAGGATACCGTTCAGCACAATGACCAGTGTTAAGGTGCCACAGCTGGACATTATTGCACACCAAGTCAGCGTTTCCATGTCCATCTTTTTTAAGCTTCCTACAAAATAAAAATAGATGGCAGCGAAGATTTAGGGATGGTATATCCATCCTTAAATAATGAAACTTATATTTCTGATTCAGTATCTCCGAGGAAAAAACCGTTTGTTCTGTCTTCAGATGCTTTAAGAGCCAACAAAATTTCAAAGTTCCAGAGCTCTCCTTGTTCCTCTCTTTTTTTTTTTTTGCGATAAAAATTTTTCGAAAAATTTTTTTTATCAAATTTTAAATATTTCATTCACTGCTCTTTCCATTCTTCTATTTGTGTCTTAGGAAGAGTTTTCTTAAGAAGAAGAAGAAATGAAAAGAAAGTAACTATTTTTTATTTTCTTATGATGTCGTACGAAAATTACGAGTCCAAGAAAGCTCCAGTTGAAGCTAAAATTTGTTTTAAGTAATTTTTCTTCTAGCACTTTTTTTTCAAAAAAAAAAAAAACATATATTTTTGCTTTATTTTTATTATGC
>PQVD01000168.1:0-31826 GCA_003012265.1 Setaria equina
AAAAAGAAAAAAAAAAGGGAAAAAGAAAAGAAACCGATAAATGAGTGATTAAATCATTTGCGTGAGTGATAAAATCTCATTCAGAAAAAAAAAAAAAAAAAAAATTGTTAAGAATTTATCAATTCATCCATCCATTCATTCATCTGTCAAATACAAAAGCTTAATAAATAAAATAAAATAAAAAAAAAAAAAATTCTCAAAAGTTTTAGTTTTTTTTTTTTCTAACTACCATTTTTCAAGCATACCTCTTGATACAATAAGTTTTGCTTAAGAAAGAACTTTTTTTTTATTTTTCATTTTCATTTAACATTTCCACATTATATTTATAATATAATTTTTATAACTTTTTTTTTTTTTAATTCACAAATAATAATAAATGATACTAATTCAAGCATATATCATATTTATTTTAGGAGAAAAATAAAAAAGAAAACCAATCTCTAATGTTCACTATGATGATATTACAGTATAGCTAACTTTTCAACAAATGGCCATAATGTATTTTAATGTACGGTAAATTTCCAACCTTATAATAATTAAATGGTAATTAATTTTTAAAGAGAGAAAAAAAAAATCTTTTTCTTTTTCAAATATTTTTCCTTTATTTCTTGAATTCTACTAATTAAATTAATATTTTTTAAGTGAATGTTTATCTACCGGAGTAGACCATCTGAATGCTTTTCAAAATAACTATTTCATAATCATTACTGTGACATAAAACTGGTATGTTCAAAGAAGTCTCTCAACTTTCTTATTTCTCTTTTCTTGTTTTCTAATCATTTCTTTCTTTTTTCCCCTATCAAAGAAATATCTCCTCTAATTTACCCATTGCTAGCTTATACTCTTTTATTTTCCTCTGTTGTAATTTTTTTTTTTTTGTTTCAATAACACAAAAAACAAAAAGGTTAAGATAAACAAGTAAATAAATTGTTTGAATGATATTGTGATAAATTCATCTGTATAAAATATATCACTGATAACATTTCGATAAAATCACTCGTTTAAAATATATGATGTGATAAATTGATTTTTATAAAACATCCTCAATAAATGTATTCAGTTAGCATTTAATGCAATTTCACAACGATTTATTCAAGAAAAAAGAAATAATAATAAAAATAAATAAAGAGGGAAGAAAAATAAGAAAGTAGAAAAAAAAAATTTGCAATAACAGCTATGAAGTGGAACGTGTCGTTTGCACAAAATAATCTGGAAAGGACATAAAACTAGAAAAATGGACAATAGTGATGATAATAATAATAATAATAATCAGGTTTTTCAAATATATACAAGGACGAAGAACATTTAAACAATAATATATCTTCAACTTCTACCTTTCCTTTTTCCTATCAATAAATGTGTAATTATCATCAGTATCAATTGATTGACATGACGATATCAACATTAAATTTGTCTTATTATATTATCTACCATGATGACTACATTTGGTCCGAAAATTTAATCTATACGATTTCACATAAATTGTACTTGTAGTGGCTTTCCTTCCCGGTAAATATTCCAAAAATCATTTTTAACTTTTTTTTTTTCACTTTTATCATTTTTATTTTCTTTAGATGAAAAGCGGATAGTCCAGAAAGATTACGTAGCAAAGTATAAAGGGATGCAATGTTTATAAATTCCAAACACCATTTTCTTGATATCATGAAAAGAGTAATGATATTTAAACAAAAATATATGCATAATATGCAGGGATGAAAGAACCAACCAATACTTGAAACATTTTTGAAAATATGTTGAATATTTCAATGACCCTGCGATATATTTTTCTACAATTCAATGCTGTGGACGAGGAAAACACAACATAAAATTCTACTACAAGAAAAACCTATCACTAATCAGAAAAAAAGTAAAAGAAAGGGACTGACAAAGAGAAAATGCATTTTAAGGATGCCTTGATACAATTTAAATAAATTCCAAAATGAAACAGCACAAATGCATACACGCACAACAAGCACTGAAGGCAAAATAATTTATTATAAATAAGGAATGGTTTTTTCTTCTTTTTTTTTTTTTTTTTTTTGTTTTTTTGATTCAAAACAGTTCATTATTTTTCCAAGAAATATTAAGACTTCCTAAGGACCATTTGCCAAACAAACTGACGATGAAATTGTCAACATTACAAAGAATATTTTTTGTACATAGAAGATATTCAATTCAGCACAACAATTTGATGCCTACGCTGTTACTTACACTGCAAATGAATAGCAACTGCATGTACGACAAGTGTTCACACATCAATCTTCCACCTAAATCTTGAAAATTTCTTATAATTCATTAGTCGCTCAACCAATAGCCAGTGCGAGTAATCTTTCTCTTTTCCGTCAGATAAACATTCCGGCAAAACATTATTCTCAATCGCTTCGAGAAAAAGATCAAAAAGACTTTAAATTACGCATGCAACGCAAATAAAGATGCAAAGTAAAGAGATCACATTTAAAGAAGACAAAACATGGATTACGGCCAGTCGTACAAAGCTTGAATCGATTCCTGTTCACCTATACTATACATATACGGTTCACTTTCATCCACCGGATCCAAACTTAGTAAACCGTATGAATTTGTTGTTGCATCCTCGGTATTTGAACTCGAAACTACAAAGAAAATCATAAAAAAGAGAAAATACTCACAGGAGTCATTTCCTAATACCAAATGATAGGGAATAATATGAACAAACTGTCAACTACACAATGAAAGTAACGGAGGTAAGAAAAAACTGTCAAATACACTTCTAGAATTACACTGTCAAACTGTAAAATACAATTCATTTCTAGAACTTATAAAATTACACAAAAAAAAACAAATTATTGGGATTAACTTTATGCAGTCAACTAAATAGATGTGAAAGTTATCTACATAAACAGCGAATCTGATAATGACACACAATAAGTCTGCAGTAAATTATGAAGATGAGATGTTTGCCACCATAGCACAGCATAAACCTAAGCAATTATAACCAGTAACCTACAAAAATAAAAGAGCAAAGTACGACTCACCTGCTTGTTGAGAAGGACCCTCAACGACCATTTTCAGTGGTGAAGTGTGTAGGTTTGATGGTGTATAAAAAGTACTCAGCGTATTAACAGGTAAAACGTTGGTGTTATCATCACTACTGGCTGAAATCAATAATTGGAATTCAAATTTATTATAATGGAACTAGCTTGCAAAAATAAGTAGAAAAACATTTTCAAAATGAAGTACAGAATAACGAATCAGTTCATGGGGGACAACTGAAATAAAAAGTTCTAAGCCTACGTCCTGGAACTGCCACTTGTTGTTGACTACTTCCACTGATTTCTTGAAATACATCATTTGTCGGTTGCTCAGACCAATTAGGCTGATTTTCTGCCAAGGTTTCACGTGATTCTTCTTTCTGAAATAAGCAACATCACATAAAATTATGAGAGGAAAAATACTAAGATGAACTCTGAGAACCTAATAAATTAATTGTTCAGTGAATAACTCTTTGCAAAAGCGTTACCAATTAGGTAATAGCTGTGATGAGGGAAATTATAGACTCAAAAAAACCATAAAAAGTTCTCCAAAATAAAGTGAGCTAATATACAGAAAATGCATTAAATTTTACAATAAGTAGAACTGCCTAGAGAATATGTGTATTTTAACTCCATCAGTACACTGACCATTTGAAGACAATAATTTTTCATTTGCGAGAGAAATTCCCATTTCAGTAATATTCATACACGAACTAAGTCATTTCTTTTGGCAAGCATGGCAAAGAATAGCGCACTTGGGCGAGGGACGATAAATCACTAGGAAATTAAATTAAGTCAGAAGTAAGATAATAATCTGACAAAAATCTGGTTAAACAAAAATAATAGATAGTAACAAAACCACCTGAAACTGCTGATTTCTCGGCGAAAGATGTGGACAAAGATATGCCTCTAACGGTTCTTTTTGCGAATTTCTGATCATAATTTCGAACTTCTGCAAAACCCATATTTCAACTAGCCAAGATATTAAAACAGACTTGCAGTTTACTAAAAATATAAAAATTTATAAGAAAAACCGTACTCCTGTTTCTACTGGATCTGTTACATCGATTGACGAGTATGAGTCCTTAGGTGCTTTGACTGCTATCAATGTTTGATCAGTCATTCCCGGCAGCATGCGAAGATCTGCGTATTTGACGTAACTGTAATAAATAGGCTTGAAAACAGATTTAAACTACGAGTAATTTGAAGGATTAAGACCGAAGTGTAAGCTAAACTACTCAATGATAAAGTGCAGTGTAAGTCCGCTGGTGGAGATAAAATGCGTGTAGGACCACAATATAGTCTTCCTGTAAGGCAATCCTTCTTTTACAGCAGCAGGGATAAGTATATATACCTGTAGACTCGATCTGTTGGATCTTCTTTGGCTAATTTCAGGGCATTCTCAATACTCGTAATCAGTTCATCCAATGACTGCTCATAATGATCTAAGCTTTTAATTTCTTCCTTCAACCTCTGCGCTTCAATTCCACGTGAACCAATTTCATCGTTACTCCTGAAATTTGTCTTCCTAATTTACAAACAATGGAAATAATGTACATGTTAATGACAACTGTTCAATCCTATGATAGTATGTCATCACTCCGCTACGACAGATTAGCTTCCGGTAGAGAAAGAAAGCATTTTTAGCGATAAGTAATGAGATAGTCTTCTTTCAAATCGTTACAACCCACACTCAACAACACCAAAAACCACACATAAATCTCCTCATCCATAGCAACTCTTTCTAATTTCATTCTAATAGTTAACGCTTTGCCTTTACTTCAATTAGTCCTCCTACTTAGAACCTGCCTTGTGTTTGCTTCATCGCTATCAAGGAAATCGGAATTGAACATATTTAGTTGAAGTCTAAAATACTCACTTCCATCGTATGCTGTTTTTTCCCATTTTTTCAATCATATCAATTCCTTCCAGTACATTCGTTATATCATAGAGACGTCGTTTTTGGACACCTAACCGCATAGCTGCTTCATTTAAATTGAGTAGCTAGAAATAAAATTTAGATACAAAGGAAACGTAAATAAGTGATGCTATTTGAAAAACTTGTTATAAGTACCACATGCAACTAATTCTATAACATCTAAACTAACTACTTCGCATAATATTATTATGGCTGATATAGCATGAAACCTTAAAAGTTGTAACTCTTTGATGAAGCAATAGACTCATACAGATCAACACCGTAAAAAGAACATGCAACAAAAAAAGCAAAGAGGAACAACAGATTACATAAAATTCAAAATTATTAACATATAAAAGGTAGGAAAAGCGCTAACTCCATCTTCATTTGCCTGAGGTTGTAGTTGCATGAACTTTTTTGTCAAAACCAGTAGTGAATTATCAACACGGCAATTCAGCGGCCCGAATTGAGCGGCAGACAATGTTTCGCCAGCTACAATTGCTAAGAACGAATATTTACAGATGTTTATAACTGCCATGTAAACATATATTAAATTTTGGTTAGCTAGGTTTTTCATAAACTTAATATGTCATTAGAATTTTTAAGCTATCTCTACAACTGGAGGTGCAAATAACCTTTAAATCCAATCTGATATTTAATATAACCTAAAGTACAACTCACTCGATACTGGCTTTAGATATGAACATGGAGGCAAGTTTTTCCGCGGTCGTTCAGGTGTTTTCAAATAAGAACTACTGAAGGAAGAAGGCCTGAGTTGGCAGGTATCTGAACGACTCGATAATTTACTATCATTACATTCCTTCGCCTTATTCTCACTCATATTTGATAGGATTTCCCACATAGTGCCAGAAATACTATTTCAGCAGCACAATGAACATCAAGTTACAGACAAATATAACAGCAAATGAATGATAAGGAACAAGCACGCATGAACTGTTCCAGTAGGTTAGCCAACCAAAACTGTTCAGCACAATCGATCACTGAGGAAACTTGGTGAAGTATGGTCCTGACAATACTAAGATGTGAGGTCTGAGTTGTTTACTCGATGTGACATTCCATACTTTCTATGCACCTGCTATTATTCTCACAAACGAAGGTATAGAGTGCAGTTATACAGACACATACACATACATACCGATGAACACATCTACGCATTATTTTTAGGTAATACCTCTCCAGATTGTACTCTCCGCCCCTCCCTATCCCCAGTTATGTAATGCATAAACAATGGAAAACAGTGACATTAACTAACTTCACATATTAAAAAAAAAAAAACCACAGCCTTACCAGCATGCCTCTTTCGTCTAGTTGTCGGTCGAGGATGAGATTCTGAAAAAAAAATGTTGGATATTTCATGTGTATAAAAATATTCAAAAAAAAAAAATGAAACAAAGAATTGGGATGCAAAGACTATCTGACTTTTGACCTAGCGCAGGTATTCCATAAACAATTACGACCCTATTCCCGACCAAAGACCAGTGAAGTTCCAACTTTCAATGGTTATTTCTTCTGATTATTTTAGCTTAAAGACTGATTGACCAAATCTCCATCTCAAGCTTACCACATTCGGACTGAAGTAAAGCTTGCGAACTGGAGGAACTTTGTGAGTCAGTGTATCGCGGATTCGCAGGATGCGATTCTGAATTTCCGACAGAAGACGCTGCTGCCAGTTCTGATTTTCGTGAATTCTAGAAATGAGAAATATTCCTTAAAAAAAAAAGCATTTTCCACAGCCTTTAGAAGGAGAAAACAGCCTCTTCACTTCCATTCATTGCTGCTACTCTTACACTGCAAAAACAGTTTAGTTAAACACCTATTTTGGTGCCTCGCCAACATTACCATGTATCAAGTGCTCTAGAGAAATCAATTTCAAAGACTACGTTTTAAACAATACCTTCGGTGTTGTTGAAATCACCTGCTGTGATGTGAAACGATCAGAGCTGCATATATAATCACTATTCCATCCACCATAACTGCTAACTGAGCAACAACTGTTTTGGCCATCTGCTGACGACTGCATGAAACTTGTTGCAGCCAAATCGTTGGTCCATGAATCGCCTTCAGTCCGTCCATTTCTTTAACAGCAATTCTGTACATTTGAACCATTTATAAATTTAGTTACTTTTTTTTTCTTTTTCCACCTCGGGTAAAAGAAATTACTAATCCATACTAAACGATAGCTTAACTATTTAATACAATGTTATGAATGAAACATATTTTATGCGGATACATTAAGCCGTACAGAAATATTTGAAAATTTGTTGAAAAGGAGAGCCAATGGCAACATTATTTTGATAATTCTAAAGAGATGAATTTTTCAGTTCATCAAAAGGACAAGAAGCTTGTGTTTTGTACTATACAATGAATTATTTCCGGAAAATACGTTTAAGTTACAGAAGTATTTTGAGATCAAGAAGTATACAACTGACCAGAGAGCGAAAAATAGCTCTGACCTCACAATGAAAAGAAAGAATTCATCCCTCACATAAGGATGGAAAGCTTTAAAATACGCTATTCCTAACTAATAGAGAGACTAGACATCAGAACATTGCTGTCTAACCAAATTTTTCATCATGCATTATAGATTAATGAAGTTTTCCTTCTTTGCTATTTCATCTCAAAACCACTTCATTTGGGAAATAATCTCCACTAATCTCCCTTTCATTCTTACCAAACAAGTAAAATATGATCAAAGGAGACAATGTCTACATTTCCCGAATAACATCTAATCATTACTGAGTAAATAAAAGGAAGTAAATATTCCGTTCATCATTGAATCTATTCTTTGCTAAATAGGAAAAATTCTGTAAAATGTTGTAATGCTTCCTGCAGTATAAATCATATTTTATACTCCTTGTATCGCAGTATTAATTAGCCATACCTACGTGCAAACAGAACAAAAACAAAAACAAAAACAAAAAAAAAAATAATAAATAAAAAAGCAAGTGCGGTGTCTCATATAATCCAAATCATACCTTACACTCATATCGGAATCTTCATCAAGCTGTTGTCTAGTGACTGGATTGGTCCAAGAAGCACCCTTCGCCTGCAAAAATATTAACCAATGAAATAATTCTTGTCAGAAATCGAACCAATTCGGGCAATTTTCAATTTCCACATCATCTCGCATAAAATTTCAGTACACAGGGAAGACAATTACCGAACTACTCCACCGTTAGAACTCTCGATGACAGTTCTATCATCACAGGTACACTTTAATACAAATCGAAGAAACACTTTAATACAAATCGCAGAAACAAGCGGTTCGGCCACAAATCGCTTCCGATGTTTATTTCTATCACTGAACTTTCACTCATCAATATGTATTCTTAGCTTGCTTCTATACAGCAGTACCGAAAAACAAAGTACTTCTGAATTCAAGCCTGATATGTTGTTTACAGTAATCGACGAATTAGTCGAATGATGCCCCGTGAAATAATGTTGGTACAATGATGGCTGCGTTGAACTTGCAGCTGCCATGCGTTTGTAAACCTTATCGATAACTCATCAATTATTGAAATCACCTCATTACAAGCTGAAATTTTGCAAGCATTTCACTTCTTGGTAATAGATGAAAGCAAAAGAAGTGTCGACGTAAATTATAATTATACAAGTAGATACGTGAAGAGATAATACGTGAAATACAGAAACGTGAAAAAATTGATCAAATATATATAGGCTATTAATGAAACACAGATAAATGAAAAACTTTTTTTGAACAAGTAGTATATCACAAGTAATGTTCACTGATTAATCGATAAAAAAGGCCAAATATTGTCGAACTTTCTCTATTAGCCATAAATTTTCTTTTTTATAATAATAGATGAAAAGAAAGAAAAAAAAAAAAAAAAAAAAAAAAAAAGAGCCTCGCACATATACACAGCTTACGAACAAAACTGCGGAAATTCAGTGAATCAATACTTTGAATAAATAAAATTGAATTTTGTGTTCAATAATATATATAAATAATTAAGAGTTCTGTTAGAAAAGCATTTTTATATAAACAGAGATTACAAATATCCTGAAGATATTTAACAATTGAGCAATCATATATTATACAGCAATTATACATTCCATTACTTAGAAAATGGCACATCAAGGCATAATAGTAATTTTTTTTTTTTTTTTTACATTTATAAACCACCGAAATTTTATATAAAATTATAATCCAAGCAGTAGAATGCCAAATAAAGTCACAGAAAATATTTGGTTTGCTAAGTAAGCAATCAGTATATTTAAATGCAGAGAATATGCAATATATAACATTAAAAGGGAACAAAACGAAATAACGTAGATGTGAATCAATAATGACTGATAACATCTAATGAAATTTGAATTAACAAACGAACTACGACAAACATTTCGCAAGAAAAAAAAATAGACATATGAAGATAAATCACATGAAGATGAAGAGATCCTAGAAATGCTATTAGATTAAACAATTTGTGAATCACATGAATACAGATACATCTCAGAGGATTTTAAAATTTGTTAAATTGAACTATTTGTTACTTAGCAAAAGGTATCACTTATCAGTAGCATAATCCGATATTGAATATTCACCACCTGTTACGACCAGTTTTTGAAAATATACCTATATCAGCGTTTCCAATCACTTATATTTCGATTTCACTATCTGCTCTTAGTAAATTACAAATTTACCGAGAACAAAAGGCAAATTCCCTTTCAGTATGCTAATGAGAAGTGGAAGTATTACATTCTATGATTCCATATACCAGTTCACTAGTTTTTTGAAATTAAATTAGCATTTCCAATCATTCACACTTTGATTTCACTATTTATTCTCAATAAGAAATTGATAGGAACATATCATCATCATATCAATAACAATGATAGCAAAATTTCTATTGATAGTATTAATAATGAATGATAGCAATAAACTAATGATTAGGAATTAAGCGAAACATTAGCAGAATGAATAAGCTAAGGAAAATGACAAATGATTAGTTGTGAGATGTAAAAATCGAACAACTGTAGGAACTGTTTAATGAATGATTCTGTATACCTCGTCTAGACAGACTAATCCTCTCTGAAATGGTATAACTATCAATTCATACTGACATAAAGTTATCGCTATAAGACCCATTTTATTTGGGGAAGAATATTTTCCGATTTATACCAGATCTTTTGAGGATTATCTTCTAATGCGGTAGCTGAAAGAATCAAAATTTGTCAATGAATGGCCCAACTGCACCTAACTAACAATACTACACCACTTCCCTCCTCCTGGGATACGATCGATTCCGTACGCCCTACCCTTCTGGAATAATGGGTGTACATACACACATACACAGACACACACACACACATACACGATACATTGACACACACATACACATATATATTGACACACAC
Organism: Setaria equina; assembly: GCA_003012265.1. NCBI lineage: Eukaryota > Metazoa > Nematoda > Chromadorea > Rhabditida > Setariidae > Setaria > Setaria equina. The sequence continues at coordinate 10,327 of PQVD01000168.1, forward strand.
ATACAGTTACATTGACAGATAGACATAGACATGGAATGGATGCTGTGAAAAGTGGAGGGAAGAAGAAGGGAGGACAGGTGAGATGAGGTGTTGCGAGAGGGGAAGTGGATGTCTTTGAGGGGATGGTCCCACTTACATTTGTCACCGAAGATACAGATGGCTTGCAATTAGAGATCTAAAATAAAATCTATTTCCCGGGAATACTCAATACGAATCATCATGCTTGATATTTTACTTTCATCCCGGGAATAACTGATGCGAAATATTAGCATCCATCCCGGGAATAACTGATGCGAAATGTTAACTGCTGCTAATTTCGGTGTACAGATTAATTCACTTCATTGATGATAAAATTCACTTAAATTATTGAGAGTAATATCGTACTTGTATGCGTTACAAATTAGCTATTGATATGAATACTGGACAATTTCTTTTTCATTCTATCCAGATGATTTTTCTTTTTCTTACTCCCACTCACTTTCTCTCTCTGGTTCCCCCTCTGGATTACATATATTAGATTGGGAAGAATTTTACCAGTAAGCAAAACGATAAAAATACATCAGTGTTAAATGTTTTCATCAGTGTCATCAATATCGATGACCAAATTATGATAATTAGTTACTGCTGTACCTTCAGTACATTCACCTTAACTGACATTAATATTGTAATTCGAAAAATGTAATACGAAATCAACTAATTAGCTTTTCTTCTCGGTAAAACAAATGAAATAACGATATGACAGAAAAGAAACTATTTTGCAGCTGCTCTTTCTTGCGTGACTACGTACGTTTATATACAGATACGTTTACGTTGCTGTTCCTTAAACAACAACAACCAACACATATTTTTCTCGTCTGGCATGTAAAAAGAATTGTTATCAAAGTTCGAAGTTTTTGATATTTCATTTCTGCAATAAGGATTAAATTTGCGAGGCACTGTTTGTCATTCACAGCGAAAAATACACAAATTTACTACGTTTAAAAGATACTGACCGAAAGGACAATGGGCTAATCACATCCAGTCATCGACTGACCTATTTCACCAATCACTTTCTAATCAACGAAAATGATGATATCTCAGCATTTATTCCTGTTAAAATAAGTAAGTTACGGAGGGAGGTTCGTAATTCATACTCGTAAAGAATATGTACCTAATAATCAATAACGAAACAATTTACAATGGGAATCATTAATCAGTAACTTTTGAATTTTAAAATTTACAATGCATGCGGAATGAAAAAAGCTCTAGATGGCATAATTAACTATGACAGAACGAGCATTTTTCTTGCATTATCTAACCGATTTTTCAATATCCGGTAGTTATCTAACTCCCGAGAAAAAATTTATGGAAAATGACCTGGATGGGAACTACAAAATATACCAGATGATACTAACTTCTGCAAAATGATAGCCTAAATTATCACTACTAGAATTAACACCATTATTAACAATTAATAAAGTGTAGCTGCGAGTTTTTAAGAAGAATACAAAGTAAATTCGCAATAACCATAATAACTTTAAATAACAAAATAAATTCCTTTAACACTTGAATGAACACAGTTTCGTACCTAATATTCCACTTTCCTTTGTTATATAAGACATTAACTGGTGCCATTTCCGCTACATCCCTCCAATGCTTTCATCCGACATTTCGTTAATAACGTCCAAATTTCACCCCTTATCCATACAGCTGCTTTTTCATCAAGCTTTGCAATCCCTCGTATATAATCAGCAATTGACAAGCCTAGAAAAAGCCTTTGTATTAATTTTCATGCATTTCTGAAATCTTCGAAAGTATTTAAATTCAATAAATGAATTTAAAATAAAATGAAATCTCCTACTGATAATAACCAACTAATGGATTAAGCGATATAGGTTAGTATCTGATAAGCCTTTTTCTGGCGAATAATGACAGAAACCAAAGAAAAAAAGCACAGGACTGTACAACTAATTAATCGAAATGAAAACGAATAAAAGTATAATCACTTTACTACGTGTTTTAGGAAGCGTAAATTTCACTGCGAAAAAAAAAAAAAAGAATGTTTTGGCTGAAACAATCACTTTTACTAACCAAAATGATCGAATTCATCCATCCTAGAAAAACAACCATCATCTCTATCATGTATTTTTGAGTCAACATCTTTCTGCCCTTTGTAATCTGATGACCTGCCATGCTTTCTTTTACGACGAAGTGGTAGTAAATTGGTAGCAGATGAAGTGCCAGCCACTGGGAACTCGGAGCAAGATTCCTTCGATGGAATATTTTCGTTCAGGTTTTGCAGACCATTTTCTTCGTTCATCATAATGCAGTATCTAAATTTCACTAACAATAAAATGAACACTTCGATTGGTATGTTCAGATCATTCTCCTAAAAGCGCGGTTTTGTTTATTGGTCAAAGTGTTTATACATCAGATTAAAACATGATTTTACCGAGACTGTGGCAACTGTTTATAAGGCATCAGAAACTTTAATTCTTCGGAAAATTTGAATGATGGAAATCGACAATCATTCGGTTCCATATTCCTTATTTTGTTGATAAAGCGTACATATTGATCGCGCAAAGATTTCCACTGCCTCGCAATATCATCCGCTAAATACTATTATTATTTTTTATTTGTTTGTATACGTTCTATATCGTTCGTAGTTGTTCCTTGACTGCCAATAAAGATATAAAATGAAGTCTTACAAATATCAGAATGTACTGATCATGTATATGCTAGTTTATAAAATATGAAATCAAACCTAACATCTAAGATTATCACCTTACATCATACCAAACCACTTCCCATATCACACGTTCCGGAAAGCTTTCCGTTATCCACAATAACCTAACAATCATTTTGAAAATACCATTCAAAGCATATCCAGTTCGATGATAGAATGATTCGATAACTTCGTTTCTTTCACTTGCCGCATATTGTAAATCTCTATATTTCGGATGATTATGATCCCATAAACATGGTCGTTTCTTCATTTCTTGTATTAGGATTTCACGCAAATCATCTGTCCATATTACTGAAATTGTTCTTGTTTAATTTAAAAATTCCGGTTATCAAATTTTTGAATCATTTTGCTACTGCCAACATACAGAAACGATATGACTTTTTATTTCATCTCTTCTAAAACCTTTAGCTGTTTGCTATCGCTGCCATTTTAGTCATATCATCTTCCAATCAAAAAAAAAATCACTTCTTGTTTTTGTTGTCCGATCTTCTACAGTGGATGGTGATTTTGCATTTCCACCAACAACCACAACGTCTGAAATAACCTTCAATTTAACCTTTGAATGAACTCTGATAAATGAAATTCTTATTCTTGAAATACATCAATTTATAAGAATGGACATTATATTGTAGGATAAAATATTACCTAGTTCTGGTTTAACAGATGATTCAGATGTTGTGGTAATTAAATTTGAAGGCGAATAAATATGATCACTGAATGACATAGCCGTTACCGCAGACTGTTCGCTATGAGCACTAGCTGTATTATCATCGGCATTCCCGTAATTACGTTGAACCTAGAATCATAACAATGAAAACACATAGCAATTTCTTTCTGAAGAAATACCAAGTTGCAAAATAATGGCTAAATTTTACTCTGATCTTTCCGATCTAAATCACATATTTCCAAAAATACTCTTTTTGGTCGTTCCAAAAAAAAATTCTGTTATTAACTCAGGCAATATTCGCGATATCACATGATTTGTACGGTTCGGCCTTAGAGGTCTATTATTTGGATTGGAAAAAAATCCGCTGCGTATAACTATACCATATAAAAACTGTATTAAAAAGAACAAAATATCTCAAATATTAGTTGACAAAAAAAAAAAAAATCAAAGAGATGACCTTTTCTGTAGAGGCAAGCAATTGTTGTGTATTACTTTGATCAGTAAAATTTACATCACTGGCATCACTACTATGCCAAACATTCGTTGAAACAGTTCCCGATTCTGCACCACTTGTTGGATTTGATGTTGGTCCACTGACCAATGTAATGAAAGCATTTGATGAACCTAGTCCATTTGTCCACTGCAATCCTCGATTATTGTCAGCTCCTTGCTCATTTCTGAAATTAATAAAAATTAATGAAATAAATTCCTTCTTTTTCTCTCTTTCAAATTTTAAAAGCAACAAAAAATGGTTAAGCTATTTTAAGAAAAGAAAAAATGGAAATAGTATGCTAAGTACTACACTACTCTTCTTTAATCGTATCCTTGTTACTGTCTCTGATCTTTTCCACCTTAAATAACAGTTGCTAGCGAATTATATCATTGGTACCACGCGGATAACTGGCATCAGGATGGAATCTAACGGTAGCGCACATGCTTGCCGGCTGTCCGAATGATGACAAGACTGAATGAAACATGTCATGATAGAAGAGTAACAGACTGAAAGTCGAATATTTGACTTAGATGATACGATTATTCAACTAGGAAATTTTCTTATATACGGCACAGATCAGGATGTCGGGATGTCCGAACTGTGGCACTTCATATTGCTGTACATGCAACTGTTAATATAAGTTCCACTCCTGCTAGCCGAATAAGTTAGCCGTAATTAAGCATGCTGTAGTAATTTTTCGGCTTACTTGAAGATTTATTTCAAATATTCGATTATTTTATTACCGTACCATAAGATAAGCTATTTATACCGAATGAAATATGATAAATTTCATCCATCTAATGAATTTATAGCTTTTAATTCAACTAATTTTGAAAAGATTTTTGATAATAAGTATGAAATATGGATAAGATATGATATGATTAATACGTATATATTTATGTATGAGTAGGAAATGATAAATTTAGGCATATGGTAAGAGTATCAAAATGAATTCTCAAATGGTACTTACGTAGCATTGCCAAATTGACTGGCTCGTTCATCAGGAGCTTTCCTTGTTGGCATCATCCACTGGCAACTCTTACAACAACAACAACAACAACAATTATTGTAATAATGGCAAAAAAAAACCTGTAAATTATCATGATGTATTTTAAATTTAAAAAAAAATTATAAAATTTCGAGTGAAATTTTTAAAAATTTATAATTAAATGAAATCAATGATTACAACAATAATTACTATCACAATAACTACTGCACCACTGCTACAACTATTAATCGCGCAAAAACCACAAAAGAAGCAGCAATTGCAGACGCTACGCTGTCGCCAGTCGCATCGACACAGCATCGCTACGACGCGCGTGCTGCACACTGCACTTGCATCGCTGCACGTCTAACTATCACATTCTGTCTGTTACTTTTCCTCACTCCCCCTCTCTCCCTCTCCTCCTCTCTCTCTCTCTCTCTTCCTTGAGATGTTCAGTATGGCATTGGGAAACTTAGGAATTCCATTCTTTCTTCAAACTTCACGATCACGTTTTACTCGTAAGTAACGTCTCATGTCACGTCATATTTAGATGAATAAAGTTGTGCATAGATTGATAGCTTATGCTTGCTCGTAAGTCACCAAGGTCACGTTTTGCATATAAATCATGTCTTTATTAAGATAAGTTAACAGATTTATCCATTCCTAAGTCAGTGTTTTTGGTTTAAGAAAATCTATTACTTTAATATTTTCCCTTTGTTTATTTGAGGGACGATACTGATTTATTAGAAGTTGGCATTTGTATGCCACATTGATTTCTCTTACGTCGGATAAGCACGTATGTAGCGTATGATTTAGAGTATATATTCTTTGATGTATGATTTTTTTTTTTTTTTTCACGCTCAGATGATCCTACTACTTTATATTTGAAGCGTTTAAAATGCTGAACTGGAGCAAAAGCATTGTGTAATATGATATTATTCTCGTATTTTTAAATAAATTTCACTTGAGATAACTTGTTTTTAGAATAAAAAAAAACGATGTCATCGATTTTGCCAACGTCTGGGAAACGTATACAGTTCATACGTGATTTTGAGGGTGATAACAGAGATAACATTGGACGAGAAATAGCAACCTTAGAGCGATTGATAGCTACCGGTAATTTATTTATATATCTCACGACATATGTTTATTTTATATTTCAACATCTTTTTCGGGTTTGCACTTGTAACCGGAAGTTTTTTTGCCATTTTAATCAAATTCTTGTTTTTGCATTAAATTCTTGTTCCTTATTGTAATTTATTTTAGCAATGACTGACATTGCGTCAGAAATAAATAAGAAATACGTGGAATACATTCCTGATTTAGTAACAAGTAATAAATTGCTTGACACTATTCGTTCTACCTGTACTACCGTAAATCATTCAATCGATTCGATTGCTAAGAACATTGAAAATACAACAAAAGAAGTTGAAATGAATGTATGTTTAATTATTGAGTCGTTTATTTGAATTTTCTTATAACTAGGAGTAGTTAATCAATTATTAATTAATGCCAAATATAGAAAGTATAGGAGTACACAAATCTACCATAAAATATAGCATATATGTAAAAATTGTGGAGAAAGTGATAAATGAGAAATTTTACTCCTGAACTTATCCAAGATCTAACTACCAATCATTGAAAAGATTGAATTAAACGAAATTTTATTCTTATCTCGCTACAGTTAGTTCAAAATTAGGACTTGCGGTTTCTTCAATATATTTGTTTGAAATGTCTCTAATCCCAAAAAATTTGTGTTTTTGTTTTCTTCTATACATTTTATATTTGAAGAAGAAGGAGTTGGAAAGATTAGAATTTATAAAAGACTGGAAATCGAAAATGCAGTCCCTCGAAGAAGTTGAATCACTCATATATCAGCTTTGGTATTCATCAAATGAAGAAAATCCCTTGGTCAATGCGCAACTAATCATAAAATTGGAAGGAAAATTAAAGGACATTTTGGAGGTGCAATTCTTTAGAATGTTCTACTATACCACAATTGGCTTTTGATATTAAGCAGAAATATTATTGTATATCTAGTTTATTATGCCTTACTGGTTGGAATTTATTTCCACCTTTTTAGAAATTTGGTCGTTTTAAATGTTAAATGTTAGATATAGCTATGAGATATTCTTAGATCTTACAAAAATTCGCGTTACAGGGGTTAATATTCTGCAATAGCTATATTATTGCACTTCATATCTATAATGATTTTTGTATTCAGTTTCTCATAGCTACCAAGTATTGGAAATGTTACGTAAGAAAACAAGTTGGAATAAACCGTATATTAACTCTATTATTTTTGAGAGGCAATTTCATTACCAAAGATAGATTTGGATAAGCAGTATAGGTAGATGGAAGTCACTGTCCTTGTCAGCTACTTTCATCTTTAATCTGATTGGTATGGAGCATTTCCTGCAATGGACATAATCTTGAAATTTCATGTAAAAAATATATTGGCCTATTTGGGCTTAAATATTTGCAGGAGGATGAAAATATTGACAAAGCATTCATTGAGCACATTGGTCCAGCGTTGAAGACAGAAATTGTTACATTGCGACAGGGTCTAATCTATATGTTAAATACTTTCTGGGATCAAATATTTTCTTTAAAAGAACTTAATAATAAAGTTATTTTGCATATAACAGCTTCTACTTCTGATGCTTTGAACGAGGTATGTTTTATATATTAGAGAATTTTATTGCTGTTTAAAAATCAGCTTTTTTTCCTTTTGCAGATAACTCCATTATTCGGAGTGTTCGGGAGTTATAATTATAAATTGTTGATGGAATGGATACTTCTGTTATGCGGAAATCAGAATTTTAAGCTTACTTATGAGGCCTACTTACAAAATAGACCCCATATTTTAAAGTATATGTTAGTAGATTTACTGTCTAGGATGAATTGTATATCTTGTGCTCCTGTACATGAGTTTCAGGAAAAGTTTCAAGAAAATTTTAAGTATTCCTGATATTATTGTTCTTTTGAAAATTGCATATAGTCTGTAATGTTGCAAATTTTTCTCTTATGAAGAAATGAGCGGTGCTTTCAGAAACTCTCTGCAATGGATACATTGAATTTAATTGATGGAAAGATTACCAAACTGTCTTCAGCTTTGATTCACCACTTTTGCAAAAGGCTGGTTGTCGCAAAAGATCCTACAGAGATTATTATTTATCGTGATGGCACTTCTTTCATGGATCATGAATACTTGGTGCATAAGGAAAAATTGGTAGAAGATGGAAAGAAAAAATACCCTGACCCAGAAAAAGTTTTCAGGTAAATGTTTATTTTGGGTTTGGATATTTTTCTCATACAGTTCATTAGCACTCATTTATAGAACAGGAATTTTTGTTTTGCAATGCAAATTTTGAAAGGCTTGCACTGAATTTTCTATTTGAATGCCCAGTTACTCAAGATTATGCGGTTTTAGTAATGTTGTAATATCAAAATATAGGAAATTTTAGATTATTCATCAAACTAAATGTATGTGTAGTTCTGGCAGAAAATATACAAATTTCCAAGAGATTATTTATCTAATCGAACTTATATGAGAGTATGAAGAAGGGCTTCAAAAGGAAATGACATTTCCATCCTTTTTAGTGCATTGTATCCAATGCATTTTAATTACAGTGCAATGCTGGAATTATTCAAGAACTTAGGGAGAAATCTTGGTACAATGAAAGTGAATGGGAAAAGCATGGTGCAATTAATTGGTGATAAAATATCGAATGAAATTATTGAGTTGTTAGTGCGCGAATGCCTTACACCAGCTATACCATATGAATCGAAAGATATTCCTGCATTTGAAGCCCTTCTTGCATTGACTGATCAATTTTGGGAGGAGATGAAGGTTTGTATTTCATGTACTTTCAGTTTTAACTTATTCTTCTTAATTCTGTCCAGAGAGTAAATTGCTGTATAATTTTTTAATTTTAGCAATCAAATTTCAGGAACTAGGATTTTTCACGGAATCAACTGAATCGTTCCAAAAATTTGCTGAAAATTATGAGGAAACTTTTATCAATCGACGATGTAGCAAGATTATTGGCGAAGCACGAGCTCTCATTGAAGCACCGTTAACAGAATTTGTTTCAGTATATACTTAGCATTTTGCTCAGTAAATTTGATAAAAGGAAGAAGAAAGAAGACTACAGAATATTCCATGGGAACTTTCATTTATGAAAGACCATCCATCAAGTTATATCTGTTGCTCACAGAAAATGAACTTCGTAATACATCATTCTGGAATGAAGATGCAAGCAATTAATATTGAGTGCAATGGAGAGTGTTGATTCAGAGCACTTAAGTTTTCATGTTGCTTTTATTGTTCCTTTCATAATGCGGCTTTTATTGCTATTATAAATTGCCTTGCAGGTTGGGAGCAGTTTAAGCACGGATGATGATGAAACTGTTGCAGAATTCTTCAAACTAGGATTACGCAAATCAGAAAAAATTGATGGAAGTGAAGAACATTATCCTAAATTGATGCAGTTAGTCCACTGTCAAGTCAGGTTTGAGTTTTCTTATTGCTTTATCATGCAATGTTTTAAATGAATTTTACCAAAAAGTTCTTTTGTACTTCTCTTTTTTAATGATTATTTGATGAGTTGAACGATTTGAGACTTCATTATAGAATCATTATAGTAATTTTGATTATTTTAGTAAAACGGCTATTGACATAACAGATTTAATAGTGAAAACGTTGGGTGACGCAACGAAAGCAGACTCTGCTTCAGCGATGGCTAAAATTTTGCAAACAGCCCGCAATATCGTTGAATTGTATGCATGGACTTCACCTCGAATGCATGCTTCTGAAATCTCGTCGGTGCCTGTTTTGGCAGGTTAAATTTCTTTTTTTGACTATGTTGATTTAGTGTTCACACAATAGAGCGACCCGGAAATTCGTTATATTTTGCTTTTTGTTAGAGCACTTCGTCATGAGTCTTGAATGAGAATCGTGAGTTCAGCCTTTGATTTATTTATTTATTTAAGCTATTGCGTTACTTTTGATAACGTTTATTTAATCATATGGCAATCCCTTTTTTTTTCTTATAGTAAATATTTGATAAATTAGGTGTTGTATCATATTTTGGTTTCAGCTCCATTTTATTTTACTTTATTTTGCGGTAAAGCAATAGGTATAATTGTTACTCTCAGTGATGAATAAGCACTGAGCAGGACAGTTATCGCTAAAGAAAAAATGAGCTGGATACCTTAGTAAATCAGCTTGCATGTTATCAGTGTATGAATGAACTAACTGCCTTTGCTGATGTAAACTACCTTTGCTAATTTTGATCTTTGCTTATTTTCTCTAAGCTTTGGAAAATGATTTTTTGATTTTTTTTTTTCTGCAGAACTAACAGCTTTATTGCGGATTTCTTTCAGCAATATTTTACAACAATTGTTATTATATGTGTCATCGTTTAATGATTATAACAGTCGAAGTGTTACCGAAAATGCATAGCACCATGCAGGTGATTTTGTTCTTATTTTTGATTTGGTGAATAGAATTTATAGCTTGTTTACTCTTGCCCTTATACTTGCAATTTTTTGGTGCTCCCATAATATTGTACTTTTTGAAGAGGGGCGATGAATTCTTCCTTAAATTTGCTGTTGCTAATTAGGTCTTCTTTATGTACAGGCGAACAAATAATAAAAATATTAGAAGACATTCTAAAAATAATTTGCCGATATAAAAAACTCTATTTATAGGCCAAAAATCTATGTGTTTCTTTTGCCGATTTTATTCCAAATCTTCGGCAAATAGCTGCCGAAGCTATGGAGAAGCAGTTGACACATTGTCGTCGACAGCTTTCTACTCTTTTAGCGGATGACAAAAGTTAGCATATTTAAGTTTCCCCTTGTATGATTTGCAATTAATAAGTACAATTCCATTGTTTAGGTATTTGCGACTATTCTCTAGTGAACCTTTTCTAGTCTTTATTGGTTTGGATGACGTTTCACAGTATGAAAAGTGCATGAAATGCTTAGATGGTTGTATGATGCATCTGGAGCAAATTTCTGGAGTCTGGAAAAAAGTAAATTTTTTCATTACATTTTTTATCATTATTAATTCGCTCCGTACTTCCTTTAGTTGAAAGTACTTTTATTTATTTTTTTTTTTTACAAAGCACCAATTTGCAATGACACACAAATTGTTTTCAAAGGAGTGTGCACTAAAATATTCTGGCATACACCTTCGTAACTTCTTATCCATTTTTTACATTCAGTTAACCTACTTAACGTGAGGCCTTATTTAAAATTTGCAGAGAAGACTAGAAGGAGCTCTTTTTAATGCAATCATAATATTCATAGGTTCTAACTAAAATGGTTTATGCAAACTGCGTTGGCAATATTGTGTCTTTTTTCTTCAATACATTGTTCAAAATATTGGTATCTACGGAAGATATTCGAGCAACTGATGCGGAATTAAGTGCTATAGCACTAAGAAAGGTTTTGAAAAGATCAGAAATGTTATTCGTTGTAAGTTGTGGAATTATTTTCTCTTTTTTATTAGATTACTTGACTCTTATAGTACCTCAAAAAAACCAGAAACTAAAATCTTGAAATTTATGGAGTAATTGGAAGACGAAATCTTTTAGGCTTGACAGAGGTGAAACTCATAATTGATTCATCAACTTGATTTTTATTACCGTGCAATAATTGGCATCTTTTTCGTTTTAAAAACACTGAAGGTAGTAGTACTAATAGTAATGTCTTGATTTTAAGATATATTTCCATCATCTGGAAAACATAGTGGGGCAGAAAAAAATATTTTTCAGATTGAACAGTCGAGTCATTCTTCTATCCATAGATACGCCGAGGCGTCATACTTCCGTATCAAGGAGTTGCTGTTTTGTTTAGATTCATCGTTACAGGCTTGTATTTTTCGCTTTTCCTTATTTTCACTTCATTATGAAAATAAATGAACAGTTAAATAGGTATAATAAAATAGTTAAATTTTAAGACTGCTTCATCCAGAAATAAGCCGTTTGCATAGTCTCTAATTTTAGAACATTTATGATCGCTGGTGCGATGGAAAAGGGCCGTTGGCGCAGTGGTTACGCGCAAATGAAGTGCGTCACCTGATAAAGGCTTTGTTTCAAAATACTGAAAAAAGAGCATACGTTTTATCGAAGATTAATTGAGTGGAATACCTCACTGAAGATTTGACCTCAGGAAGAATATTCCTCTATTTATGAGGCTGCTGTAAAGTGATTCATCATTCATTTTGTTTGATTTCACATTGTAAATTATCCTATGTATTTAATTACTAAATAAACTTTTAATTTCTTTCTCTCATCAGTGAACAATTTTTTGCTTGCAGTGCATAGCTTTATTGACAATCCATTCATCTGTGTTGTTTCTTTACAGAATGATAAATATGTTATTAGAGTTTTATGTATAGATGCCATTCTTTTAATAATGTGCTGGAAAAGAGAGAGGGTGCGACGGAATGGAGCAGTCGTTTGTTTGTAAGCTTCAGAAAATATGAGCGTTTTGCAGGTCTTCGAGAAACTGTAAAAGTATTTCTGTAGGTTCTCGTTTCTATTATTTCAGGTTTATTAAATATGGCTACAGAATTCGTTAAGGATAGTACCCTCCGTATCAAGGATTAAAAGAAACAATAATGGTACTAAGTCAGAGCAGACGACTTTCGCTAGGCCTCAAATCAGTAAGTTTTGAACATTCATTTTTGTAATTGTATGCAATTCTAATATGGCTTTGTATAACACCTTGATGTTCGGTCTGTACGCAAATATTCTTCATTCCTGCGTTTGGCATTTCATAAAGCATAAGAACTATTTTGGCTCACTATTATATATCATTATATATAAACGATCACTGATGAGGAAGAATAAGTTACTAAAAAAGATGTTTGTAGGCTTAAATCGTTAAGAAATGTTCGATATAATAAGATTACTTATATTAGTGCATGTATTTTCAGCTCACTGTAAATTGGAGGAATTTGGCAACAGCACAAATTGATCCAGTTCCTGCTTATCGAATAAAACCATTGGAAAAAATCCGAAATATAGGTTTGCTTTTTATATTTACTTTGAGATATTTCTTAATTTTTTTTATTGCATCAAATTGGAACAGTTGTCCAGTTTTTTTATGGTAATGCAATTTTCAGGCATATCTGCTCACATTGATTCTGGGAAGACTACTGTTACCGAAAGAATTTTATACTATGCGGGTCGGATTAAGGAGATGCATGAAGTATACTTTTAACTGAAATATTTAACACTTATTTGAATTGTTGCTTTGTTCACGGATGAAGTGGAGCTAATTAATGGAAGCATTCCTAACACATTTTGAATTAATATCTGTGACCTCACGCATATATTGAAAATGTTATTTGTAATATGTCATCGTTCTCTTGTTTTTAAAAATGCTATTAGGAATGCTACCTTCTTTAATAACTGTTTCACTGAGCTGTGTTAGTCATAGAAATATAATATTGCGGGGTATTTATTAAAATAATCCAACGACAATTAGCTTATGAAGTAAAGAGACTGAAAAAACATTTCTATATTCATTCCGGATGATCCCGAGGCGGTTTACCATTCACTCTCCCGATATTAAGTGTGGGTGTTTTTTTTTGTTTTTTTTCTGTAAATTTTTGAGCATTTTTTTGGATGGAAATTATTAATAAGGAGCAAAGTATTTCAATTCATTTTAGGTGAAAGGAAAAGATGATGTTGGAGCAACAATGGATTTTATGGATTTGGAAAGAGAAAGAGGAATTACTATTCAATCAGCTGCAACTTATGTTGACTGGAATGGCGTAAATATCAACATTATTGATACTCCAGGTTTTTCCTTCCCTTTTTTATCGAATTAAATATCACTATTAATGAAATAGGAGTCGTTAAACCTAATTTTAGACTAAAATTACGTATTGTGTGTATTTCATTAATAAAATGTAATTAGGACATGTTGATTTCACGGTGGAAGTTGAACGAGCTTTGCGTGTACTGGATGGTGCTATCTTGGTACTCTGCGGTGTTGGAGGAGTACAGAGTCAAACATTCACCGTCAACCGACAATTAGAACGCTATAGTGTTCCATTTATTACATTTGTTAACAAATTGGATAGGACTGGCGCAAACCCATACAAGTAGTATATTTTAATGTTAAGTTTAATGTTCATCCATTATTTTATATGTTGATGGCGAACATTTACATGAAGTTGTTTATCTGGCGTAAGACTGTTGCATCCCATAGACGGCATTGGGTGATATAGCTCTGAATACACTGTGATTCATTACAGAGCATTGAATGATATGCGGACAAAGTTGAAGCACAATGCTGCGCTATTACAAATCCCGATTGGAAAAGAGCAAAACTTCAAGGTTTATCTGTGTTAAATTAATTTATAATATATTGATGTAGAACATCTATGTATATATGGAGCCGCTTGCTTTACATGGGTATTTTGGTGAGCCACTGGTGTCTTATTATATTGGATAAAATTATTTAGGTCCTGTTTCAAGGAGCGTCCTTTTATTAACTTCAGATTGAGGGATATCTGTTGTTTATTTACTTTCTGTATTACATTTCAGGGTATCATAGATCTTATCGAGGAACAAGCTATATACAACGAAGATTCTGATGGAAGTATGATAAGAAAGGATGAAATACCAGTTGAATTACGAGCGGAAGTGAAAGATAGACGGCAAGAATTGATAGGTAAATGAACCGTTACTCATACTGTCAAGATTTATTATCATAATATCAACGTCTTCCATCCTTCTCATCTTTTTCAACTTACTTTTTTGCTTTTTGTACTATTGATATATCGCGAGAAAAAAAAAATGAACGACCTGTGCGGTCCCAATCAGTTATAATAGCCTGGCAACTCTTGAGGTTAACGGCCACTGTCTTAGATTTCCGTTGATATGCGGAATGCATGAAGTTACAGTAAAATAAGACTGAATTTCATTTATTTATCTCATTACTATACTTCTTCATAATTCCTCAAATCTAGAAGCGTATTGATCGTTGATCGAAAATGGTAAGTTAGATGAGACCGTTCTAGTTATTTAGTTCCAAACTAATGTATATCATTAGCGATATTCTCATTACAGAATATCTTGCAAACGGTGATGATGTTATTGCGGAACAATGGCTTGGTGATGTTGCACCAACTCCAAATCAGATTCATGAGGCTATTCGTCGAGCTACAATCAAGAGAACATTTACGCCTATGTTTATTGGCAGCGCTCTGAAGAATAAGGGTGTTCAAGCGGTAATCGATGCTGTCGTCCAGTATCTGCCCAATCCATCGGAAGTGCTGAATCGAGCCTCACTGTTAAATAAAATGTGATTACTTAAAAAATTCTAGTACCTGAAGTTTTTTGAGGTTAAAAAAAATGTTTTATGACTTTTCCTCCATTTTCTTTTAGACTTTTTATAAATTGCAATTTATTCTACTTTAAATGTCTCTTTCTTAAGCTATGTATTATGATCTTAATTTGTGCACTTTTATTGCTCAGAACCGGAAAAGAGGAACAGATTGTGCTGAATCCGGCGCGTAACAACAACCAACCCTTTGTTGGTCTTGCATTCAAACTAGAGGTTAAACAAAAAATTTTTTTTCCAGTATTTCAGTAGTTTAAATAATTTTTGATGTTGAAATTTGCAGCAGCATATACATGCTTTTGTTTTTTTCTTTTTTTTATAACACTTTATGTCTGTTTCGAGAATAAATTTTGGCAATATGAATATTTTTATTTGGCAGCTGTTTGATGTTTTTATAGGCTGGAAAATTTGGACAATTAACTTACTTCCGTGTGTATCAGGGACAGCTGTGTCGTGGTGATACCATTTATGCGTCAAAAGATGGTAGAAAAGTACGCGTCCAGAAATTAGTGCGAATACATGCTAATTCATTGCAAGTAAGGGCATTAAAAGAAATTCTGTATCTCTCAAAACCTAAAAAAAATTTCTAATATCAGATACGAATATTTGTAGGAAATCGATGTTGCATTTGCTGGCGATATTTGCGCAACATATGGTCTAGAATGTTTTTCGGGTGAAACATTTTGCGGCGAGAAAGATTATGAGGTCTTTTGTGTAAGTTCATTTTCTTGGTTGATTATGCATCAACTCACCAAAGTTTGTGTAACACAGGAAATTACTGCATCATCTAATGATAACCTTAAGAAGTAATCCTTCAGGAGTCAATGCATATTCCGGAACCAGTTATTTCGATGTCTCTTCGATGTGTAAACAATAAAGATGGCGAAAAATTTATGAGAGCTTTGAATCGTTTCACTAAAGAAGACCCAACATTCCGTAAAGAATATAATACGGAGGCGCGAGAAACTGTAGTTTCTGGAATGGGCGAATTACATCTGGTGAGCTGTTAAAACATTGAATTTTTTTCAGTTTTACAATTTCTTGCAGCGCTTTGTATTTATTTCCTCTTTTCTGTTTTCAGGAGATCTATGCTCAGCGTATGAAGAATGAGTTTCAGTGTCCTGTTGTACTAGGTGCACCATCAGTAGCTTATCGTGAAACCCTTGCGAAGCCATACAAGTAAATATATTTGAGTGTCATTTTATATTGTAATATTCCTGAGATCATGCGAATATGAGAAAGTAGCACATTCGATGACATTGGCAATGTAAAATGATTCCTCTGGGGCTTTCGTAATATCATCGCATTCTTTCCCATATTTTTATTAGTATTTTTGAGTTTTCGTAATATTTTAATGTATTTTGTTTGAGTCGAATATCTGCTCTTTTTTTGAGGTTTTATTATCGCCATAAAAAGCAAACTGGAGGTCAGGGACAATTTGGAGAAATTGAAGGAATGTTGGAACCGTTGCCACCAAATCGAAATATGGAAATTGAATTTGTTGATGAAACAATTGGGAATAATATACCGAAAAATCTGATTGTTCCGCTGAAGAAAGTAAAGTCTTGCTAACTGTTAAATTTTATTATTAATCCAGAAGATAAAATATGTTGTAGAAATGAACTTTGAGTAATAAATCTTAAATTAAAAAAAGGTAAGCAAGAAGCATTTAGTAAAAGTAATTGGTAAATGAAGTTATTCTAGTAATTTTCAGGGTTTCAATGCGATATTAGATCAAGGTCCATTAATTAATACCAAAATTGCTGGAATCAAATTGCGGCTTCAAGACGGTAAAACACACGAAGTTGATTCAACTGACATTGCTATGATAAATACTGTGCAGAATATGATGAGAGAAGGTTCTTTTTTATTACATATAATTATGTGATTTTATTACATATGAAACGAAGTTTAATATAGATGCTATCTAGACTTTGCTTTCTGTTCTATTCATTGCATGTATGTATTTAGGTAATGCTAGGATCTCGTTTTATATTTTAAACGAAGTTTTTCAGCGTTTTTGAAGGCTGAGTGGAAATTGCTGGAGCCAATAATGAAAGTGGACATAACTATTCCAGAGGAGTTTCAGGTAATTTTGATTCACTTTGCCTGATCAATTTTCTGGATAATTTTTTAACTCGTTTCAATAAAGTGAATGTTGCATTTAGAATTCTATATCGAGTACATTATCAGCGGGTTCTGTTCTTTTGGATTCATCACTTTCTGGTGGCTATTTGACTGTTAGATGTGAAGTAAGTTTTTTTTTTTCGTGTAATAAAATTGGAATATTTCGTATTGACTAAATAAAAAACATGTGATGTATGCATGCTGGCTTTGCGAACTTATTTTACTTTAAATTTTATAGCTTAGAAAATTGTAATCTAAATTCTAATTTTATTTCCTTCGAATTGTACATTAAATTAATAGAATACTTTACTTATTAATTTCCGTAATTTTTTCTCTTTTTTATTCGTAGCCATTTTAAGGCTCCTTTGCGAGCAATGTTTGGTTATTCAACCAAATTGCGAACAATGACAAAAGGAAAAGGAGAATATGTGATGGAATTCGCCAGGTAATTAACTAAATTAAAGTGATTTGATATTTTCTTTAACTGTTATGGTTTGTGATATCATCTTGTAGAATGGTTTTACAATATTTTCGCGCCATATATCAACTTAGTGCAAGATGTTATTGAATTAAAAAACATATTGGTCTCTCAAATTAGTTTATTGTTCTTCCGGCATTCACTTGGTTTTTGTCTTGATGTGGACTTGATTTCATACCTCTTTCAGTATAGATGAAGCTATTTGAGTCGACTTATTCACCCTAGTGGTTAAGCTATTAGGAATTAATTTTAACTACTCAGGTATGCGCCAGTAGCTCTTGACATCCAGCAAGAAGTTGTGAACGAGTGGAAAACAAGAAACAAAACGAACGAAAAGCAAAGTGATAAGAAGAAGAAGAAATGAATGTGCGAGAGGAAATGCAGTACAATTGCTTAGAGTTATCAATTTGATTAAAAGTACTATGGCTTGAATTTTTCCCTATATCTCTTACTGCTATGCGATGTGAATATATCCTTACTAAGAAAAGATATAGTTTGAGTTGTATTTAAGTCTCACAAATGTTTGGTATAGCTTGGGAAGTAGTAATATTGATAGGTAAAACGAGGAGAGAGTTCAAAGCTATAGCATACTTGTTGTTATTGTTCTCCTAGACTAATCTATTAAATTCAGGTGAATTATTAATTTTATATGTTATTTCTTTTATTAGCAGAATTTTATATATATTGCAGGATTATATATGTGTTGCTCAATAAAATAGATGTTTCGGTAGTGAAATATGGCATTCAACATTCCCTAGATGGATGTGTGTGTGTGCTTTCATACCTTCCAGTTACTGTTTCAGCTGCTGTTAAGGAATAATTAGGAAGTGTCTCTTAATGAAGTGTTCCTCTTAAAAATGGACTTCATATATTTTGAACGAAAAGTCAAAAGTTAACTTAGGTTTTATTATTTTATACTTCATTAAATCCAAATATAATATGGCAAATGATTATGTGAAACATTAAAGTACGACGAAAACATTAGTTGTCAGTCTTCAAATGATATGAGAATTTGAAACAGATATTACTATTCGCAGTTTTGTTAATTTTGCTTCCATAATTCACTGTATCCGTTCGTGTTTGTTTTCAACGATATAGATCCCGTGAATATATTGGTTTAGGAAGTCGCCAAACGTCATATGTTGGCAGAAACTCAACGGTTGCTTCATCTTAAAATCATCCTGTTGATTATGTACATATTTTTTTTTTTCAAGTTGGAATGAATCAAAAATCCCAGTGAAAATACTTTAAAAAAAAAAAAATTGCTTGAACAAATGCTTGTTCTTGATGAATGCTTGTTTCCTTTTTTTCCTTATAATTTCGTTTTGAAATTTTTCAAAATATGAATTTTTTCCGGTAATTATAAATATATAATGAAATGATGTGAAATAATTCTATGCTAGATAGTTGGTTACAATAATTCCACGATAATTAATTTAAAAATTAATTTGAAGAAATCAATTTAATTTAAAAATTTACTAATTTAAAAACGAAACTAATTAACTGGTTTATCAATTAATTTAAAAAAATTAAGAATCCAAAGACAAAAAAACATTTCGAATTCACGTAAATTGGCTAATTAGTATTTTTTATGCTTATTGGTGACTGTGTGCAATAATTTTCTATTCCCAATATGGCACTTGTTTTTGTCTATCGAAACTACCACCATTAAATCTTAACATTTTACTTGTAATTTAACAGTAAATGATAGATCTAAAATTCATTAAAGTATCTATCAAACGTGCATTCATTACGTTGTCATAAACACTTGAATTTTTTTTTTTTTTGAATGATAAAGTATTTTTTACACCTATTCTGTCATTATTTTTGTTAACCGATAATATAATCCTTCCATAATCAATAATTACCACAAATTTATAAGAATATTAAAGAATATATTTCGAAAATTCAAAAAAAAAAAAAAAAATTTTGTCAATTGAAAATTTAAAAATAAAAAACACCATCTCCAAACTTGTCGAAATCCACTGGATTCATATCGATGAAATTTTCATAACCGTTACGCTTTAGTGGTCGTCCAGGGCGCAAACTATTCCCTGTAATATCAGATAGTTATTAATTTTTATTAGTACCATATAATTTTAAATTAGATAATATTCATAATCCCAATTTAGCTAGAATAATAGTATTTGAAAAAAGAAAAAGAAAAAAGAGAAGTAGTTTAGAAACATAAAAAATAATTTTAAATTATAAAGTGTTTAGCGATGAACATTTAAAATTTTTTTTTTAGGACTTGCTTGAAGAACAATATGATATGACTAATAGACTGGTCTTCTGAAGCAAAAAGATTGCATAGGACAATTGTTCTGGAAAGGAATCATTTGTAATGTTTCTGGATAGAAAGTACGGATAGTTTAGTCTCCAGAAAAAGTAGAATGGATATGCTTACGGAAATATTACATATTTTCATATCTTCTCAATGATGAGATCTTACCTGATATCAATTTCATTCTTAAATTTTATTCACTAATTATTCATTTCACTTAAATTTGAAAAAATAAAATCAAATCAAGAATAGTGATGAATTATTAAAGCAAGGTAAAAATTCAACTTTTTACAATTCTCAAATTAGAAAATATATATTTCAGGAACTTTCAAGAAAGGTTGTGAAATTTATAAATTTCCACTAATTTTTTTTTTTTTTGTTTTTATGAAAAACTTAAAACCAAAGTTTATTTGTAAGCATTAGCAAAGCTAATACATAACCTATATATTTGACCCTTCCCACTGATAATTCGGGCCTCCTCCATCTGTTTGCCAGCGTTAATCCATTGATAAAGCTTATCACTCCCAGTACTAGTAGACTTGCCAGTAATATTTTTGCCATATATTATATATCACTTGTTTTAGTGTTCCTTCAAATAATTATTGCAATTACACAAATACTAATTACTTAAATTACATTAAACGAAAT
Organism: Setaria equina; assembly: GCA_003012265.1. Taxonomy (NCBI): domain Eukaryota; kingdom Metazoa; phylum Nematoda; class Chromadorea; order Rhabditida; family Setariidae; genus Setaria; species Setaria equina. Next base: position 31,105 of record PQVD01000168.1, read on the forward strand.
GCTAGGATAAGAAAAAACTACTCAATTAGCAAATATATTAAATTACAACTTTTTTACGGATAAGGTCTCCTGAGAAAGAATAAAAACACAATTGACAGTAGTATATTCCATGCCTGATTAAATTATTAAGCCGTTCAGTTTAATCAACCTAAAAACTAGGCTATTGGAAGTTTTGACTTTTTTTTTAAATTTTATTCTAAACTTTTCAAATTTCACTTGTAATTTTTGCAATTTATAAAATTAATTATCGATATAAATCAATAAAATGTTGAAGAAATTTATAAAAATTAAAAATATAAGTTAAAAAAGAAAACAATCAAATTGAAAACAACAAAAATGTTGGTTGCACTGTGTTTTGATCTGTAGCTTTTTTTTTTTTTCTTAGATAATATGCAATTTTAAGATTTTTTATTTTGAAATAATTTTAAAACTTCTAATAATTACTGATAAAATTGTCATCCAGCTATATAAGTATGAAAAACTACTCCTTATTGCTCACAGCCATTGTAAAAATGAAAATTAATGCTAACAAAAATTAACAAAAATGCTTGAAAATAAACTTTTACCAACTTATTTCCATTATTATTAATTATAGAGAAAAAAGAAAAAAAAAGGAGTCACATCTTTCATTGAACAGTAGTAATAACAAGGATAAAATCGAACAAAAAAAAAAAAAAAAATTGGAAATTGAAATTGTAATTAATAAATTTAATTAAAATAAT